>JAJJMC010005943.1:4115745-4192923 GCA_023531435.1 Papaver californicum | reverse complement strand
ACATAGTTTTTCTTTTAATTTTATGACAAAACCAACACAACAAATTGTTGTGCATTATCAGCTTGTAGTCTGCCATGAAGACTGACCCCAATCACTAAATGCAATTTCATCATTCAAACTTCCTGTATACCGGTTAACAGTGTAACCAACAAATTCTTACAGCAGAAAAACAATCATCAAGACATCAAGTGAAGTTTATAAAAACTGTGCAGCATTTTAGTCAAATATGTCTGCACATTTTCAAACTGTACATCATTTTAGTCAAACTGTACATGAAATTTCTTACAGCAGTTTATAAAAACTGTACAGGAAATTACAAACTCGTTTCATAGCAGTAATTTCAGAAAACAAAATTTTGCTTTTCCAAACTCGTTTCATGGCAGTAAGCTCGTTTATAAAAACTGTACAGGAAATTACAAACTCGTTTCATAGCAGGAAACTACAAACTCGTTTGCTTTTCCAGAAAACAAAATTTTGCAAGTAAATTCAGGTTTTGCTAACCATTAAACTAGAATTTATATATCAACCGAATCATTCAGAGAAAATCGAGAAAATCAAATTTCAAACACTTACTTGGATTGTAATGGATTCATCACCAACATTCAATCGAGAAAATCGTTTAAATCGAGAAAATCATTCGGCGACGGCTAGGGTTCATCACCAAATGTGAACGGCGACGACTAGAAATGAGGAGCAGTAGAAATCGATTGAGAACATCACCTGTATAGAATCGATTGAGAAAGACAAAGATGGATTCAAATGGTTGCTGCTGGTGATCGAATGGGTTCGAGATGTGGAAGAGTTTTGAGATGATCAGGACATCACCTGTATAGAATAGATTGAAGAAGAAGAAGGGAGGCGGCTAGGGTTTCATTTCTTCTCTAGAGAAAGTTGAAAATTAAGTGTCTGAACCCTAGCCGTTTTTGTCTGTAGAGAACACACAAAAACACGTGTAACCACATAAACACGTGTATTCTTCTCATAACACGGGTAAGAGAATAGAAGGGCAATTAGGTAGTTTTATTTGTAAACGATATCTTGTCTGATGAGATATTGACCAGTCAATCTCGTGATATTGATTTTTTAGATGGAAAAAGAAACTGTGGGGTATTTTCCCAGCATTTTAGTTTTACGGGTTATTTTCCTAACGGGGTATCTATTTTTGGGGCATTTTCTCAATTATCCCAATTAATTTGTACAAAGTCATTCTGTATATAAAGCCCAATTATTCAAAGACAGTAACCAGATGGAAACCACATCGCCCACTGAGATGCTAACCTACATGTTTCCTTGTTACTTGTGGTGTTTCAATAAGGATCCATAGTTACTCACCACTAACATAGGATATAGATGAACACAGTCATCTGTATATAACGTCAGATTTTTCATAACACAAACCAGATGCAAACTGTCTCATATTGACAAGTAAGAAAAAGATACTACTACAGAAGGTAAGGGAAATTATAAACACACCCGATCAAGATAAATAAAAAATGTAAGATCAACAAATATATAAGCCTGACCATTTTGGGGACTACCTAAAACCAATTTAGGGTTACTATTTTAAACTCATTCCTTAGATGTGGTTATGAGGTAACCTAGTGATATGTAAAAATATTTAAATACACTTTCAGTAATCAAACAATTATCATTAATCCTTTCACTAATAAAAGATTAAAAACCTACACCTTTACCATTCTCACCTTCTTCTCTACCGATTCTCACTGTTTTATCTTCTTCTTCTCTTGTTTTCAAACTACCGATTGTGGCACAATCTATTGTATAATCGTAAACCAATTCATTGTCGTAATTACAATCTAAAGATGGTAAGAAAAAAACAAACAAACCGTCAACCTGCTAATACTAACTGGCCGAATTTTGCCGAGAGAATAAGAAATATAGAGATCGTTGAAGAACATAGTGAAGAACACGAAAAACACGAAGATGATGACCTAGAAACGGAGACTGGTTTCGACAATCAGACTCTCCAAAACTTTGTAATGGCTCCAATAAGGTAAGGGTTTACCATTATTTGTGTTTATTTTGCTTCAATCGAATGAAATCGTCAATATAATATCTAGGGTTTTAGGTTATATGTCATAATCGGTAGTTTCATGTTTGTATTTAACTACTGATTATGTTAGTGTTCTTCATTGCTCATGAACATCGACCATAATCGGTAGTTATATTTAGTCATAAACTACCAATTATATTCCTGGACCAAAATTTAGGAATAATCGGTATTTTCGTATAGGTTTAAACTTCCGATTATGGAAGTTAGTGATTCATGAACATCGACCATAATCGGTAGTTATATTTAGTCATAAACTACCGATTATATTCCTGGACCAAAATTTAGGCATAATCGGTAGTTTCGTATAGGGTTAAACTTCTGATAATGAAAGTTAGTGATTCCTCAAAACATCGACCATAATCGGTAGTTATATTTAGTCATAAACTACCGATTATATTCCTGGACCCAAATTTACACATAATCGGTAGTTAATTTTTTTATGTAACTACCGATTGTATGTGTGTGCATAGCTTAGACTTTTATGTTCTATTTTTTATGCACAATCGGTAGATAATGTAGAGCCCGAGCTACCGATTATGCACAACCGGTAGTTACTTTGTTTTTTTTTTACTACCGATTATGAACAATCGGTTGAGTTTAATGTACTTTGTCTACCGATTATTTAGTGATTAAACGGTGTCTTGTTGGAAATAATTGTTATTTTTTTTATGGAAAGGCGATCTAAGCATTCCCACGATACAATTCTTTCGGGGCCTCGTCATGAAGCGGGTAAAAAGTAACTGCTAGTGCAAGAAGACAAAAGAGCCCTAGCGGAATTATTATCACCGAAGGAACTCAACCAAGTGTTCCAAGAAGTAGAAACCACGAAGAAGGAGAACCAAGTGCTCCACAAGATAGATACCAAGATAAAGGAGAACCAAGTGGTAGACAAGGAGAAGGAAGTGGTACAAAGAAACCTATTAAGAAGAAAGAAGGACATAAGGTCCCCGCCTCTTTGAAAATGAAAGGTATACAAGAATGCCAAATCCCTGGGTTACCAAGAGATGGAGGAGATCTATTATTTGGGTACAAAGAGTCTTGGGCGAAAGAAATTTACTCAACCGAGGTAATAATTATAAAACACCATTCTTAACATATTGTCTTTTTATTCGTAGAAGTGTTAACTGTTATTCTAATTGTTTTTTAATTCGTCGTGTATATTAGGACCATTCTGATGCGGTTCGTCTATTCAAACCTACGGATGCACCAACAAAGATGAAAGATTGTTCGTTAGATGGTGAGTGTGAACAGTTCCAGCAAATTATACTGAACTCGGGGTTATCTACGGATGCTGAGAATTCAATGTTACATCATGACCGGATGTCGGTATCACCCTTCATGGAGAGGATGTATCCTGAGACCGATACCTTCCACATGCCGTGGGGAGAGACAACGATCACCCACGATGATGTGGTGCAGATTCTAAGTCTCGCTGACCATGGTACGCGCGGTCAAGTTTCATTATGTGAAGCAGTTAAGCTGGGAACAACTTTATTTTTACACTGAGAGGATCCTTGGCTGGGATCGAGCGACATCCAACGAAGAGTTCAAACGGTGCTTTCCTTACAAAACCAGGCAGTTCATCATGGTTCAACTGATGAAAATGTTCAAAGGCAACAAGGATAAAAAAGAGATTAATCCAGAGTTTAGCGATGACCAGGTCAATGCTGCAGCCACTGCATATCTTCTCTGTGTTTTGGGATGTGTCATTTTCCCAATGCTAGTGGCAATCGGGTCGACGCCAACCTTCTACCACTTTTGCATCCCCTCAACAAAGTTCGTGACTATTCGCGGGGCACCGCATGTCATGCGTTCTTGATGGAAGAGTTGAGAAAAGCATCAAGGGAATTAACTAGCCAAATTGACGGGAACGTGAGCCTACTAGAGGTATTTTGGTAACTCTACTGATGGTTTGATTGTTATTTATTTTTTCCTCTTTTAAGAATCAACTTGGATCTATGACCACTTCCCGTCCCTCGACTTGGCCAAAGAGAATCTGGCATGGGAGAAAGGAACACCCCGAGGAACAAAATACATCTTTGACAACAACCATTCAAGGTCTAAGGAGCAGGAGTTGATTACTTTAAGGAGGAAATTAGACTCGATGGCGTCCAAAGATGTATGCTTTGATCCATACAGGGAAGACCGAGCTAGTGGTCATATAGCGGGAATGTCTGAGTTGTCGTTTTACTATGGACCCTTGTGGCATCCCACTGGATATGTCATGTACAATGCCTCTAGGGTGATGCGTCAACTCGGTTATGTCCAAGAAGAACCTATGAGTCACATGCGAGACAGGTTCAAATTGGACGTCGAGAAATCTACTTGTGGTAAGGAGTCTATATAGTAGTTTACTCTGATACCCCATCCGTTGAAGATTGGAATAACAGGATGCAATCTATGATCAACGAGGGGAGACCTGTTAACCGAGGTGATAAAGTAGATCCACGCTATATGGTATGGTACCGGCAGCATTCTCATCTTCATGTGATCCGTGAAGATAAAGGAAAGACCACCAGAGTGTCAGAATATACTTGAATCATCAAAGACAAACCCTCTGGTTATGAAAGTCTGGTACATTGATTTTAGTATTATGGCTCAATATTTTAGATAATAATTGTTTGATTGTTATAGCCTAAAAACAGAAAAAAAAAAAAAAAAAAAAAGGTTTGCATTTTTCTCAAAGAAGATGGCTGGGTGCATAAATGCGGGAGTGCCTCCATCAATTGAGAAGATGATGAGAGAGCATAAAGACCTCATTGACAACATTTATAATGAAGTCTATGCTAGCAAGTTTGGGGAAAAATCTGCGAATAAGCCTAAGAGGCTAGCAGCAAAGCCGACCAAAAGATCTCGCGGTTCATCGAGTGCTGATGCTGAAGCAAATGTCCCTAAGGGTGAGGCCAATACTGTTGATGCTGAAAGACTATTAGCCCCTGGTGCTCGTCGTCCTCGTACCAAAACCAAAATGCCTAGAAATTAGATTTTGATTGTTTACTTTATGGATATGTTTCTGGTGTCTTAACATTACCGGTGTTTGATTTTTTAACATTTTAATGGATTTTATGTTCTTTTTGTGAGTTATCAATTGATTTGCAAGAGATTTATTTTTAACAAGTTATTTCGTTGAAATTTTACATTATAATCGGTAGATAAGTGGTTTGCATCACCAAACGATTAAGTATGTTCATCAAAAATCGGTAGATAACAATCTACCGATTATGTTAGTGTTATACAATCGGTAGATAAATATCTACCGATTACACTTACCGGTGGAAGTGCTTGTTCCTGGACACATTTTGCACTATAATCGGTAGTTTAAAAAATCTTAAACTACCGATTATGCATTGAATTTTGATAATTTATTCGATTTTCAATTTGGGGCAACACATTATAATCGGTAGGTTAAAAAATTCTTAGCCTACCGATTATGCATGTTCAAAATGTTGGAATTTTGATAATTTTTTCAATTTCCAATTTGGGGCAACATACATAATCGGTAGTTTAAAAAATTCTTAAACTACCGATTATGCATGTTCAAAATGTTGGAATTTTGATAATTTTTTCGATTTCCAATTTGGGGCAACATACATAATCGCTAGTTTAAAAAATTCTTAAACTACCGATTATGCATGTTCAAAATGTTGGAATTCTGATAATTTTTTCGATTTCCAATTTGGGGCAACATACATAATCGGTAGTTTAAAATAAATGGTGACTTCTTCTCATCTATATAAGGAGGGTGACTTCTTCTCATTTATGCACCTCCAATACATTTTAACTCTCCAACATCGAATAAATCATCGTATAGATTAATGGCTCAACTTTTCACGTTAGAGGAAGATTTATCGCTATGTAGCCGTTATGTGCAATTCTATCCGAGGCGAGGAGAAGAACGTAGGAAAAATGGTGTAATGAGTAT
The DNA here is from genome assembly GCA_023531435.1 of Papaver californicum. Lineage (NCBI taxonomy): Eukaryota > Viridiplantae > Streptophyta > Magnoliopsida > Ranunculales > Papaveraceae > Papaver > Papaver californicum. Next base: position 4,186,927 of record JAJJMC010005943.1, on the reverse strand, counting down.
GAGTTATTTGGATAGTGTTCACGAACATTTTTGTGTTGACACCGGGAACCCCAATAACCGTAATAAAGCTGATCTTTTTTGTCGATTTCATTGTATAGGCAGAGAAGTTGATCCATTTGTGAATTTAACTTATCTTGTCAATCGATATCGTTTGATGGGTGAAACTAATGACGAAGTTATAGCGAGATCTCTCGAGGAATGGCGACGATGGAACAATCAAATTACCGTTACGAAGTTCATTTCAATATCATTAAGGTGATGGACAGATTCAACCCGTTTAAGGTTTGTCCACGCCGCTTAAGCTGAAGGAAATTTTTCAAGACAGTGTAAAATAATAATTAATATAATAATAATGCAAAATGCCAGGTTTATAAACAGAAATCAAAACCTAATTCTTCTTCTTCTCATTTCCTTCTCTACCTCTACTTATTCACGACTAAAACAACCTCCTTTTACATTTCTTTTCCTCTACCGATTCTTCTACTCCATTTAATCTCATTCTTTATTGAAAATGTCTCCAAAAACTTTACGTAAACAATCAAAGAGGGGGAAAGGAAAAGATGGTGATCAAGGAGTCTAAAATCATTGAAATCAATTCGTCAACCGATTCCGACGATATGACCCTCCGACCAAAAAATGTTCCTACCAAATCAAAGAAGTGAAAGGAAAAGTAAGTTACATCCAATTTTTATGTTTTTAGTCATTACTTTGAAGAAATCATGATAATTCCTTTTTATAATTTTCTGAAACAATGCATAATCGGTAGAAATCTGGCGAACTTTATCTACCAATTGTGCCTCGATTTCATCATTCCTGAAGAACATCATGCACAATCGGTAGGTATTGCATAATTTTATCTACCGATTATATAATCGGACATCTACTGAAAACACGCCCTACCGATTGTGTGTAATCGGTTGATATTTCATAATTTTAACTACCAATTATGTGTTTTTGTTTATTTTTATAATAGTTATTGTGTAGTTAGTTAATAATCAATGTTTGGTATGTTCATTAGGGTTATGGATGAAGATGAAGGTCTTACTCCGGCTCAAAAGGCTGAATTGCTTTCTCGCTCTCTTTTCAATTTGCCGAAAGGAGTTTATGATGTACAAATATAACAAATGATGCTGGATGATCCGGATTTTTCACAAATGATGAACGATCCTGATGGTTGGTTCAACAATACTGATAATCCCCTCAACTTCGATGAACTTTCATCTTCAGATGAAGGATCTGAGGCAGAAATGGTTCGAAGGATGGAGGCCGATCCGGATTTTGATCCTCGACTCTTTTTCAGGGAAAATTTTTCAGGGAAAAAGACTTTTCCTTCAACCCATACTACAACGAAGCTGGAGAGTACATAGGTCCAGTTGAGGAAGATGAAGTTATTGCTGATCCTAAGGGGAAGGAGAAGAAGAAGAAGAAGAAGAAGAAGCGAGTTGAAACTAGGACCAAGTCGAGAGTAACAAGGAGTGGAAGAATTTCATGAGATCAATGAGATTGATCACTTTGAATTTCTATGATGTGTTTTGTTTCATTTTTTTGGATGTTTTTTGTTTTTTTGAACAAGTTTTATGAACAATATGCAGTAAGTTTTTTTGAACAAGTTTTTCTTCGGATGTTGAAATAGTATTATGAAGTTAGATGTTAAGTACAATCTACATAATCAGTAGATAACTATATTTCTAGACTACTGATTAAATACAATCGGTAGTTATTAATTTCCCGTACTACCGATTAGCCACAAAAAAATTTATGTTCATTCACCACCGATTATGGCAAGAAAAAGTCCTGGACAAAAAAACCAGTATAATCGGTAGATAAATTTGATCTTTAAACTACCGATTACAAAGTTTAAAATTTTAAAGTTTAATTCAATTCTGGCTACAATCGGTAGATATAAATTTTCAATTTCTACCGATTGTGAAAGATGAAGAGTTAGAAATTTTGTAAGTTTTGCGAAATTCATTTTTGGGACGACACCTATAATCGATAGTTATGGTACTCTATTAAACTACCGATTATGAAATCAAAATAAAAAAAAAACAATCTGGGAATTTTGTACAATCTGTAGGAATAAAAATCACGAGCCTACCGATTGTACAAAACTATAACTCAAATAAATCAATCTAAAACACTCTCAATTTTTATTCCAAAACTATAACTCAAATTCATCATCTAACACTAACTATAACCAAATCAATTAACTAATTAATCAAGGATAGATTAGCCGTTAAAAAAAATATATAGATAAGACGTGTATTGATATTACTTCATAATGACCTTATTTTATTTTATTAGTCGCCGTAAATTGATTTTGGATAACCCTCAATTGACCAGGTATATAAGGAATCAAAAGAATCTGTTATATTTGATATTTGGTCTTCGTTATAAATAATTACAGGTCCATAGGTATTTCCTTGACAAAAAAATGTGGATAATTACCAACAGGTGGTGGGACATTTAATATTAGTTGAGGATGTTAAGAAGTGACACCCTGGTTTTCATTAAACCCCTAAAGACACCTTCTAATCCCTCCTCGAAATTCTGAATGCTCACTTCTAGTGTCCCTAATGGCTTTTGAATACTTTTGGCACTAACAATTGCTTTGTGTTGCTTTTTATCGATATAGGTTATCAATGCATTTCAACCTCCACAAACTCATTGGTCTCCTTTTCATTCTTTCCAAATGCTACTCGTCTGTTATGAACCAATTTAGAGATCAACGACCAACTACTTTGTTTTTGTGCCTTTGATCCAGATAGAAAGGACAGTACTGATTCAAAAACCAGTTACTTCAACTTCTCTTAGCATATTCACAATAGCTACTTTATCAGAGCTCTTGTATTGCATCTTTTTCAGACCTCCAAGGCACTTTTTTATCATCTTAGTAACCTTTTTCCTAAAGGACATATATTCCTTTAGTTCGAGTGCGAGACCAAGCTCTCCACACTTTTTTCTACGGATGGATGATTGAAGATCTTGCACACATTGCTTCATTTGAGACAAAACATCCCTAGTACTACCGCAAGCATCCAACAACAAGAGAAATCCATCCAGGACAGAGTCTAAACAATTTTCTAGTTGGATGTGCTGCAAATGCAAGAAATCATCAACAGATTCATACAAATCTTTCAGACCAGTCAAACTCTGGGAAATGGATCTTGAGGATGAGGTGGCTAGTTCCGAAGATCTCAATCGACACAATTGTTCCTAGACAGGGCATTAGATCTAGTGGGCAAGCTTATGGAGCGAGAGTGGTAAGTGATTTTGCTTGATATAGCCATCTCTAGAGAAATTAAAAGAAGAGGAGAAATAGAGCTTGTCTAGGACTTTGTGTTTGACGAAGAAATGAACCTATGTTGCACCTTAAATAAAAAGCTACAATCAAGAGACATGCCCATTAACTTAATCCAACCTTAGTTTCGATGTCATGCAGTGGAACTTGCTCTATCTTTTGTGATGTCTCTTTGCTGTTTGCTTTAAGTATCATATTAAATGGCCCCAGCACAAGTTGATATACTGTTCTTAATTTATGCCACTCTACATATGGTTTCACTTAATATCCACTATTTTTCTCTTAAATATGCACATAACCAGCAACGATGAGTAATAAACAAACAGAAACAAGTGGTAGAATTCCATTTGTGGTTTCAAACTAATCCACATTTTAAACATTTAGAATCTTGACAGCCTAGGGTTTTGTTATAAAATATGATATACCTCGAACTAGACATCGTTATCGTACATAAAATGTGCTTTCTTATGTGTCTTGTCTCCTGAATCTACACAAGTTGTTCCAAATCAAAATGCACAAGTACCATCAATGGATAAGAAAACAAACAAAAGAAAAACCCATAAGATATATAAATCAGGTAAACTATATCAGAAAGTGTACAGTATCTTCCTCTCTTTGAGGACTTTTATCAAACAGTTAAATAAGATAATCATTCAACTAAGAAATCGTGAAACAATGTTAAATCTGTTAGTTAAGTACCTCTACTTTTGTTATCCAGTGTTCAATCGAACTAAGTTTCCACACTTCAGCAACTTCAGGGGTAGTTGATATTAAACAAAATTCACCTTCATTCAAAGATTTCGCAACTCAAACCTCAAAAAGTTCGGAGTGTTGCATTTCCCCGTGGCTCCTCCTCTACAAAAAGAGGCGCCAAGCAATCCACGTAAAACATTCTCTAGCCCAATGTAGTCCATACCGGCCGGTACGGCCGAAATATCACCGATTTTACCGGTATCGGGTATCAATTGAAACGATACACATCATACTGGTGGAACGGTATTTGACCGAATATATACCAATACCGGTTTAACCGATATTTCCGATATTTGTTTTTGTCTGTTAGATTAGAGAGAATTAAATCCAACAATCCAGATTCGCTAGAGAAAAATAAAGTCTATTGATCCTTCTTCTCTCTTCATTTCTCAGCTGCGCCTTCATCGTTTCAATCTCTCTTCATTTCTCTCTTCAATCTCTCTGGTTTTTCTTTGGGTCGTTAGAGATTCTCCATTGTTATCCCATTTACGTTTGAAACATAATCCCCCAACGCGTTTGTTTCAACACCTCCATCCCAATCTCATTTAACCTGTTAATTAGGGTTCCTCATCTTTTTCTTCTTCCACCTCTTTTTATTCTCTTCCCACGAATTTAATAGGTATTCTTCTTCCAATTTGTTGCTTTTTGTTTTAGTATTAACCTTTGATTAGATTTTCTACCCAATTTTTGTTCTCTTTAATTATTCAGAATTTAGGGTTCCTTGTTTCTGAATAAAACCCAATATATGATTCTGTTAAAAACCCAATATTTGGATAATGGTTTGGTTGTGTTTTCTGGTGTTTTCATTGATTCAACAGGTAGTTTAGTGTAAATGGCTTAATCTTTTTTGTTTACAATCTTGTTGTGGTATGCAGTTGGCTTAACTTAACTTGTATATAACTTAACTTGCTCTGTATTTGATGTGCAGATTGCAACTGCCCTTGTGAGTATGAGCTTTCATTTATTCATTGTTCTTGGGAGAACTTAGTACAGTCGGAGTGAACTGGATTGATTTTGAGTTTCATGAATTACCTAGAAATTTTTGCAACTTATGTTTTAGGCTAGGACATCTTGATGTTGATTGCATTGATAACCTTATCAGCAGCAGCAGCAGCAGCCTGAACTAAACCTTTTATACCAGTTCCCATGAGCTAAAATGATTATGTTACAGAACTGATACTTCAAGCCTCCTTTTTGGCAACCTAACTACTTCTGCACTCTTTTATTTCAATTGTGTTCTGTGTTTGTAGATTTTTGCTCTAATATCATTGCTTGTATGATCATTGTGTACACCTTTGATGTTTGATTGTATGACTATGTATGCTTGTATGGTTGTTAATGATTATTGTGAAAAAAAGTTTGTTATAACGTGTTAAAATATATTTGTAGTTATAAAATGTGAACTAGTATTTTTTTCATAAAATTATAGGTATAAAATATATGGACCGATATTTTTCCGATATTTGAAACCGAAATTTCCCCGGTACAAAGGCGTACCAGTGTATCGCTCTCGACCGGTACGAACCGAAATCCGGTATGGACTACATTGGTCTAGCCTCTACAATTGAATTTCAAGTACTGTGTCTGACTCTGCTCCTGGGGACCAAGACCGTCATAGTTGCGACCCTGGAAAAAGGTTATATACTTCCGTCAAAAATAATTATCTCTAAACGAATCGTTATTGACTCAGTTCTTGATAGACACGTGACTTGTTATGGTGCATTTGGTACAGATCAATGTAGTCAATATCGGATTTCGGTTCATACCGGTCGAGAGCGATACACTGGTACACCTTTGTATCGGGGATATTCCGGTTCCAAATATCGGTCCATATATTTTATACCTATAATTACTATATCACACGTTTTTTCTATATTGGACTCATTAAGATATAAAACTAGTACTCATTTTTCTAAAATACCATAAAAAACATGAGTAACAATTGAAAACCCTAGAACAATGATAAGGAAAATCGTTTTTTTTTCTTGGATTTTTTTTTAAATTAAAAACCCTAATTTCGGTCATACCGGTCCATTTCGGCCATTTCGGTTAAACCGTATCGGTCAATATCGACCTATATTTTTTGGGCAAAAGCCGTTCTACCGGTATAGGCTATTTCTTATTGGGTGAGGGCCGATACCGGTAAAACAGACGATATTTCGGCCGTACCGGCCGAAATTAACTACAGTAGTACAGATGGAAATAAATTGGAGTTTGTAAGACGTGGATTGGAACTATCGCAACTCGTTATTGACTCAGTTCCTGAGAAGCTATTGGTGTGTGTAAAACACTAAAACCTATCATGGGAACCGAAAATAAACTATCAATATATCATGGTCCGAAAACTTGGTTTGGAGGCTCTGGCACATGAAGGATCCCCACATTTTATTTCTAGGAATTACTAGTTAATCCTATTTTAAAGACCCATTTAATGTCTAGTCCATCCATTAGAGGTAATTTAATCGGTGGTTCAAAAATTTATTTTTGGACTAAAAATATTATTCCTAAGACCAAAAACGTGTAAGACTTGTTATATACTTTTTTAAATACCTAAATTACTCTCACCCTCGCATATCCATCTTTTATGTTAATTGAACCCTATCTATTATGTCCTCATACTTTTTTTTTTCTCTCGATTGAATTTCTACATTGGAGGAAGAGAATAAGAGAAACAAGTGATGGTGACGAAGAAAATTCGAGAATAGATCCATGAAGAAGAAGGAGGAGGGGATACAAGTTCATCAATTTTGGATTTTGTTTAAACTTTTTAATCTTCTTCTTCATCTAGATATGATATTTAATGTTGGAAGATGAAGGTTCAATTCAAACGATATGATTCAGTCGGTTAAAGTGATGATTACTCATTTTTTTGTTTGCGGTAAGTTTGATTTCATTCTTTTTGTTAATTTTATCTTTGATTAAATTGTATTGGTTTTGATCATATATTTTTTCATTCAGTATGTACTGTTGAATCAATATGTATTGTTGGATCATACATTTTTTTCCTTCAATACATATTAATACGTATTATGGGATCATACGTTTTTCTTTCAGTACTTATTTTCCTTCAGCACATACCAATATGTACTGAAGGATCATACACTTTTTCCTTCGGTACATATTTCCTTCATTACATAGCAAGATGTACTATTAGGTCAATATGTAATGTTGGATCATTTACTTTATTTTTTTGTTTAATCTTTTCTTCTACTGTATTTTTTGTATATTCTCTATACTCTTCAATCTTGTTCTCACCATCATTCACCTAAATGTAGATTTCTTTATAGTAAATAGGGGTTTTTGATGATTTCTTCATTATAGATCTAAGTTTTGATGATTTCTTATCATCTAGGTTTTTGTTTCTATGAAATTGAGATTTCACTAGTTTTCGGGTTTTGATTTTGTTGGTTTTTCATTCGTTTTTATTTTTTGATTCCTTGTATGTGGGTTTCGAGGGATCGTGAAGGGTGGGGAAGAAGGTGATTTTGTTTCTCACGCATGAAATTTGGGCATCTAGGTAATTTTCATGTTTTGGACCTCCGGTTAAAACTTATACCCGGCTGGACCCTAGATTAAATGGGTCATGGGTTTATAGACCAAACAACAAATTTTCCATTTTATTTTGAATCCTATTTTGAGGTATACCTAATGGTGATAAAATAAGGTCACTAGGTTGTAAAAACCCATCACCCCTTATCCAATGTTTTTTTAATAATGGCATTAATGTTTTTATCGTTTATATTTATATAATTATTTTTTATTTATTTTTTTAATTTTAATTTTTTTAATTTTTTTAAGATGTTTTTCTATTTACAAAACCTCAACCTAGGTTCAACTGACAAAATTATCAGCTGAACCTATTTTTTTTTTTAACATACCTAGGTTCGGATGACAAGTTAATAGCCGAACCTTGGATGATAACTTGTCAGCCGAATTTCATCCTCTAACTGTCGAACTTTGGTTCGGCTGATTCGAGCAAAAAAATAGGGTATCCGAACTTAGTGTTTTTCTTCATAAAGTGAAGTTCGTCTTTTTGGTATTTAATTATCAATCGAACTGTTCATCAACACTTTCAGAATGAAGAACAATGTGCAGTTTGGTTGATAATTTGTTTCAATTGTCAGCCGAACTTCACTTTGTAGATGTCATAAAACCCTAGTTTTTTCGATTTAAACCTAATCTATCAATCAAACCCAAGAAAATAAGCCATGGGTTTGTGAGAAATATTTTTTATTGTACATTTCCTTGCAATGGTGATTTGATTCGCTCTCCAACTTCACTCAATTCAACTTCCGCTTTAACTCCTTCTTCTTTTTCTTCTAACTTCTTTCTCTTCTTCACTAATTTATTAGAAAAAGTAATCTATTTTTGATTGGTAAGCATTTGGTTGGTGTAGAGAAGAGAGAAGCGAAGAAAAATAATTTTAAAAATAACTAAGAAAAAATAAACAAATTTAAAAAAAAAAAAATTAAAATTGAAAAAAGTAAATAAAAAGGTAAATAATTAAAATTAATCAAGGATATTTAAGTAATTTAACTATTCCTAGGATACCCTTATTACCCTACAATAGGGGTAATAAATCTGTATGCCTTAAAATTTTGAGGTATGCCTAATTCTTTATTTTAGGTTTACTAGTATTTTGTACTTGCAAACTATTAACATTTGAAACTAAATATGCCTAATAGAATGTGGGTTGTAAATTTAGGTTGTTAGTTTAATAGAACGTGTTTTTATCAAAAAAGAAAAATAAAAAGAAAAGAAAAAAGAATGCAAGTAGGCTCCTTCTACTGTCATACCAAAGAGATCACATATACACCAAGGAAGGATTTAAAAATAATAAAAAACAAAAAATACTTTAATCGTAGAAAAACCTATAACTACACCAACAGAGATCTAGGTTGATGATTTGTGAAGTTAGCAGTTGAGCAATAAAAACTATGAAAGATAATCAAGTAAAGTAAGAGAAATCATCGATTTTATATGGTTCGGTGTTAAAACTTACATCCACGAGAGTGATTCACTATGATATGATTATGGTTACAAAGAATCAGACTGTAACTCTTAATAATAGGTTTACTATCAGCTCTCTTTTACGTGCACTCTCAAAAATCTCAACCCCTCTTTCAGTATTCTCAATTCTCTTTTATAAGTAGTTTTACAATTAATGGATGACAGCTCACTTCGCATGTTGGGCCTCAAGTAGGAATGTTGGTCGAACGTCATTAGCCATCTTCGTTCTCTGGGGGGAAACTGATGCTGGGAAGTTGAGCTCGGCGAAGCATAAAAGATTATCTTTTGCGAAGCTATTATCTTTTGCCTGACCATGAACGAACCCCTTTCGTTACCTACTCAGTCAACAAGGTCTTCTGCGAATCTGACCATTATGAGTTTCATAAAATGCTCATCTACACACTTTAAACCGGTTGTTGATCTCGGTATACCTTTACATGTGTTCTTATCCTGAACAAGTGGTAGGTATCTCGTTTTAGGATAAAGTAACTCTTGATATTGTATTAAGCTATGAGGCACCGATACTAATACGAAGATACGGATATGGGGATACTGATATGGGGATTCTCCAATTTTTGAATAATGGGGATACGAGATACGGTAAAATACGTGAATTTATTAAAAATATTTTATATAATTATAATTCATTATAGTAAAAAAATCACATAAAATAAAAAATCTCATATATATTATTTGGAAATTGAAATAATTAAAAAAATATATATATCTAAGATTTTACTCACCCATCACTCATCAATATTGTCTTCATCAACGAGTACCGCTTTTAGTTATGGCTCGTCAAAACATACATGGTCCAAGAAAAACTATAAATATATAGATTTTGTATATTCCATCATTGATAAGTAAAAATATCTATAAAAAATATAGATTTTGTATATAAAATTTTAAATTTATAGATTTTGTATATAAAAATATATATTAAATTATCGGAAGTATCCCCTCCTATAGTATCTCAGAGGTGTCCGGGAGTATCCTCTACCCTTTTTTTAATTAAAAAATAGATACTTTAAGTGGAGTATCCGATATGTATCTCCATGTATCTGATACTGATACGGTGCCAATACGGATACACCATCAATTTTGAAGTATTCGTGTTTCATATGTATTAAGTACTTCACTCTCATCTTAGCATTATTGTGTTCGAGTCATGAGATGCTTCCGTATGACGGTGATATTTTCTTCCCAATATTTTATATCTTCTCTTATCATCCGAACAAGGATAGGATAAAAAGGAAATTTATTAGACAGTTTTATAACCTTCGACACGTCCCTTATTCTCCGCTTGTAACCGTCACATCTTTAATGCAACCCCATTATCTCCGCTTATGACCGGTTTCGTGGTTCTTTTTCTTGGTATAAAAATATTCTCCTCGCACTTGTATTAGATCATTATTTCTGCAACTCTTATTCTTCCCTTCTTTTATTTCTTTTATTTTTCTGCATTTGTCATTTTCTTCAACGTGATCCGTTGCAAAAGTTCTATTTTCTCATCACTTCGAGGTAATATTTTCTTTTTAAATTTAGCCCTTTGGTTTTGTTCATTTATTTCACTGTTTGTGTCTTTTTTATTTATGTCTTGCTTTTTATTGGAGATTTGATGAAAACTCTTTGATTTTTTTGTTTTTTCTTCAGTTCAACGGCTTCCAAAATATCTTCCAATAGCAAGAGTTTTTCTGTTGTTTTTCAGATTTTGCTGATAAACTCGGTCGGCTTGACTTTAAACTTCATGTTTCTCCTTTATCTACTAGCAATACCCTTCTAAATTTGGGCTGGATGAAAGATAATGAATTAAGTGATTCTCGGACAACTGAGTGTTGGTCTCTATATTCCTATCTATGATCTAGTGAACCCTCTCTTCTATGAGGTATTAACTCACCTGAATCCCCAGCGAGGTGTTTTTCAGTTATGCTGGAACTGTAGTCGCCTCCTTCTGGAGTTTTCTGAACAATCCCAGGGCCGGTCTACCTTGACTGATAAATCACTACCTTGGGTTAATGCTGCTTTCTCTGTTGACTCCTTATCCAATTGTGGTGTCTATGCCACTATTCAGTGAGCCAATGAGAAGTGGGGCCTTCGATTCAACTACAAGGTTGTTGATCTGCTCTTTGGCTTAATAGTCTCTCCAATGTCGATGCATCCTCTTGTTGTCCATTCGTCTTTTTTCTATTTCTATTGGGATCTTTCTTTTCTTTGTTTTTCTCGAGAGAGCTGCCTTTCTATTATTTACCTCGTTCAAAGTATCATAGATGTACAACTGAGCAAATACAAAATATTTAGGATATAACGGTAACATTGTACCATTTTTGTGGTAATTTTGCCGTTGTAATCTATATAACCAAGGACCTTTTCCATCATTAACCGTCTCATCCATATCGTCGCCTGTGAATGTAAATACAAACATTAAGTTGTATGACCTACTCAACTATTTGAATGTCGAATGCCTTATTCAAGATTATGTCTCCAAAAGTTGTTTTAAAAAAGACGGTGCATCTTTAAGAGCGTCCGCAGTTGTTGGACCAAATCCAAAGAATAAAAATTTTAGTCTTTGCTCGGTCCCAAACTCAGCGGGTTAAAGAATAAAATTGATCGGGCGTATGGGTAAGATAGCGTCTGTAGTTGGGCGGTTGTCTAATGTAACATCTCAACACACGGGCGTGCGTCTAGGAATACGTTTGAGTGGAGCGGATCATTAGAGCAACGCTTGATGGCAGGCGTAACCGAAAAAACGCCTGATGATAGACGCACACCTACGCTTCCGCCCTAGACACGGGCGATGTCTTGGCCGAACGCCTGATGGGGCGGAATCATAGCCAAACGCTCGTATTTTTTCTTACACATGCAGCTGGTACGTGGGAACGGTGAGACAGGCGGACGCTTAAAATAACGCCTGATTTATCAGGCAGACGGCTGGATGAGCGCCCGTCTCACCAGGCGTACGGCTGGATGAGCGCCTGTCTGTGGCGGACATATATGTTCTCTTCAGCCATTTTCTCCTGCAATTTCTCCTAAACACTTTTTTAACTTGAGAAACTCCGCCCGCCCACCACAACAACACCAATTTGTGAGAAATCTCCAAAATCAAGCTTAACCCCTCATCAATATTGCAAACACTGAATTTATTTGATACCAAAGATTTCAAATTAAGATTACTTCAAAGGAAGGTAATAACCTTAATTTGTTTAATGATTTCAAATTAAGATTAACATTATATTGTTTTGATTACTAATTTTGTATATATTTGTCATATGAACATAGCTAGATAAATTAGGTTTTAGAAATTATAATTTCGGAATCAACTCATGGTGTTTTAATTGAATTGAAAAAAATTGATTATGAGAATTGAAGTTATGGTGTTTTAAAATTGGGTATAAAAAAATTATGGCGTTTTAATTGAATTGAAGTTAAAATTGATTATGAGAATTTGGGTATAATTCTAGGGTTTAGGAGAATTTGTTACATTGAAGTTAAAATTGATTAAGTATTTAGTTAATTTTAGTTGGTTTGTGGATAATTATATGATTAATTGAATAATATTATTGTTTATGAAATATGGGAACTTAATTATGTTGATTTTTATTTAGCCGTAAACTTTACGCAGATTCTGTAGATGAACAGAAATAGGAATAAAGTTGCAAGATCGGGCCGAATTGGGAACTTGAATCCAGTATCAACTGAATCTGAAGGTGGTGTAATTGTTGATCCAGCAATCTTTATTGATTTGGTGAATGAAGAAGTTCAATCACCAGTGATTGATAACGAAATGTCTGCTATAAGGGATCGAGCAAATTTGTTGGTCAGGACATTGACCCGTTCGATTGACGCTGGGGAGTTGATAAGTATTGCAAAACAACGGGGAGTTTTACAAGTGCTTAAGGAGATATCAAATCTTTCTTCTGAAGAGAATGTTGGTCGCCCCACCTGAATGAATTATCTACATAGATGTTTTTATCTTTTAAGCGTTGTTGTTTATGGTGTTGAACCTTATTAGTTCTGTTATTACGAATATGAATCTCTTAATTTAGCTTGAATGAGTTGCTTGTAGTTTGTTTATATTTTTTATTTAGGAGAAGAGTAGATAGGCAAACAAATGAGTGTTTAGTAAAAAAAAATCATCTAAATTAATTAGTTACTTGAAATTTAAAAATAAGTTCATTAACATTTAAGATAACAATATATCGGTTAAAAATAGAGTGAAAATAACACAATTAGTTCATAAAAGTTGAAACTGAAAATGACAATGTTAATAAGAATGTTGTCTTTTAGGTTTCAGGTATTCCAAGAATCCTTTAAGGTTGGATTCTCCTTCTCTGCAAAATATCTGCCTTCCTAAGTTCGATGTACTGTCTTGTTACCGGATCCAACCCGGAGACATCCATAATCATTATACGAAAATCTTCGTCTGCTTCTTTCTTTGCGTCAAGTTTTTCTTTCCTAGCTTGTTTTACTTTAAACTTTGCCTAAGACTCAGCTAGTTTTGCTGTAAACTCGGATTCTCTCTACGCCATCTTCATTTTTGTTTGTTCTGCATACTTGGTGTTGAAGTTTTTCTGCTCTTTAATAATAGTTTCCATCATTTCCTGTTGGCCACTCGATTTTGCTCTCCCTGTTTTCTTCTCGCCTCTTTTTTTTCCCATTTGACGGTTATATGTGTTAGGTATATCTCATATGTCTTCATAGCCACTGAAGTTGTCTTGGTTTGTTTCATGTATTTCCCGGTTTTTCTCACCGCTTTCAGAATCTTCCTCAGCTTGTGATGAATCGAAAACAGTTGTCGATCGTCGTGAATATTTTATACTTTCTAACATAATTGCCTAGCACTCTTCATGCTTAAATCTTTTGCCACCATTAGCTTCCTTGAAAAGCCTCCTTACTTCTTCAATCTGTTTTTTTTAAATAAAGTTTAGTGGAGGATATACAATTCAAAACAATAATGTAATCGTCAAAATTAAATGGGTACTTACCTTCATTTCGGGGCCCCATATCCAGTATGGTGTTCACGTTCCACTTCCTTCTCTTTTGCTGAGAAAACTGCCACATCTTTACTTATTCCCTGAAATCGTTTCTGAATGGAGGTCCAAGTGCGTCGTGGCATCATAGGTATGACTTCTTTCATCCCATTTAATATGCGAGACCATAATCTTTCTTCTGATTGATCGGCACCAATACTACAATCTTGAGATATTGACAGATGAATTTTACACATCGTTACATCTTCAAATGTAGTAAAACTTGTACCTCGTGGTTTTGGTGCCATAATTCTAACCGATTTGGAAGAAAAGTATATGAAAAAGAACTAAGTTTTTCTCGAATACAAATTAGATAAAAATGGGTTTAGTAAAATGAAAATGGATTAGTAGTCCATCCATATATAGGTATGTCAAAATATAGTCATTACAACAGTAAAAAATCAACGGTAACATATCTCAACGGTAACATATGGATAGGCGCTCGTCCAGAGTAACCCCCCAAAACAGGGCGTATAATAGTCGCACGCTTACAAGAGGCGAATCTCTAGACGCACGCTACAACTTAGGCGGAGGTATAGTAATACGCTTGAATGTGACGTTGATTTGGTTAACGTCTTTCAGTGGGCGTGCTCCTACTGTAACGCTTCATCAGGCGTAATTCTGGGTGAACGCTTCATCATGCGTAGTTTTGGCTAACGCCCGTGTTTTGAAACGTTATTCTAGATAAACGCCTACCACCAGACGGTTAACTACATGCACGCCTAGAATCAGACGGTTAACTACATGTACGCGCGACTAAACTTGGTTTGGTCCAGAAATCAGACCATTTTTTATCGTGAACAGTGAAAAATCCAGACCAAAAAATATAAACACTCGTTCCACTGTGCTTGGGAAATGACAGACAAAGATCAAATATGAGTTTGGTCCGTCATTTGTCCAACGACTGTGGACGCTCTAAGTAGAGGTGATTTCACGAAGCCCTGGAACAATACTGAATGAATTCACGTGTACCATTTTTGTTGCTTTTAGTTGTCCTTTCTTCAAACCACATAATTGCACCACATTCGGAACAAACAGTAGTAGGGGTTGTAAAATTGAACTTCGATAAATCCATTTCTGACGTTCGACAAAAATGACAAAATCGTTATTAAAAAACTAATCCTTAACAATGATATTAACAAATACGAAAGTTGTGTGCTTGTGAAGGTATCAATTTCATCATCGTCGGTAGTGTCTCCTTAGCTTTGAAGTATCTCTTCCTTGTGATACTCAGCCGTCACTGAAAACAACCTGGATCATGTATATGTGTAGTGTATTGACCAAGTTTAATTGAATTTTATTTTTTATTATTGACAAAACTTACCATCTTCCCATATAAAATTGGATAATTTATGTGGAGGTCCATTATCTGAATCTATTTGCTCGAACTCTCGCTCCATAGGTTTCTGCCAATATTCGTTGTTGTTGTAGCTATTGTTATTCCTGTAAATGCTGACACGACGTCTCCTCTAATGTCCTTGTATACGCCTCTGCACACAAACAATACATGTTAACTTTCATGGACCAAATTCCTAAAAAGAAGAAATAAGAGGTTCATATACTCTATACTAATGTTTATATCTTGTGGTTCTCGCTGCTGTAGCTGCTACGACCTCTCCCTTTCTCGCCTCTCCATTGTTCCAATTGATAGTTACTTAGGTGTTCATTTCCATAGTAGGGTGTATTTATATTGCTACCTACAACCGATTGCACACAAAAGTCAGTGATTGCTCTATAGCTATGCAATAACCTCAATACTAACAATATTTTGGTTATATTCCATAAATGGTAGGTCGTAATTTTTTAGTTTTTTCTATATATGATAAAATATTTTTGGCATTCTAAGAATGTCCTAATTATTTCCTGGAACATTTATGTTAGTTTTAATTATTTACTTGTTTTACTTATTTAATCCCAAAATCTTTTATGATTATTGATACTGTTCGCCTAAATTCTCCTAATAATATCCAAATCAAATTTGACGGTTCATTTTTTTTTTGAAAGAAAGGGGCAAATAGGTGTAAGAATACGAAATCAAATCTCAACCAATTAAGACTATAGAAGGTTTCGTCGACCCTCAATGTAAGAGAGATGGAGCGCTACCTTTTAACGTGGAACGAGAGATAAAACAAACTATATACAAATTCAACAGACATGACATATAGAAGGATAAATAATTTTTAAGTCAATTAACAGTCGTGGTTTCGTCGATCGTCTAATAAGATGAAATGTAAGCGTAACTCTCAACCTGGAGTGAAAGATGAATTGGAATGCTAGAGGTATCGATGAAAAACCCTCGTTTAGAGCTACACTTAGTTCGCGGGTCGTATGGATATTACCATCAAGGATACACATAGTAGTGTGGAAATATCCAAGGAACCCAAGTTTGGTTCCTCTCTCTTCCAAAAACCCATCATTAAGATAGTATATATATGTAGCCCAATCAATACGATGGACAGTTAAAAATAGTTTTTTTAGATTAATGAAATATTTTTATATTTTCTAGATGACTAAATTGACCTTTTCAAATACGTATTATTAATAAAAATAAAATAAAATAACAAGACATTAACTTGAGATCATTTGGTATCATTATTTACGGATGGCGGTTATGGTAAGGTCTATTAGATCCGATATTTTTAGATTTTTTCATTAATTAGAGGTGTTATATACTTGGGATCAAATCCTTCCTTGTAAAAAACATATTTAGAAAATTCGCAAACATGTGAATTGGATCAAAGTCATCCCAAAAAATAAAAACTGAACTTTGAGAAGTTATTTGGTCAATTTGGATCCATTGGGGATGTACCTCTACTTTCTCAACTTCAGATCTACTTGATGAGTGAATCAATTTCTTTTTATATGCTTACAGGTTACTGTTTGTATCTATTTTTGATGTTTCTGATGTTAAACTAGTTCATTAGATCTTGTTATTTGGTATATGACAATCAAAGATTCACTTATTCTATTTGTATATCTGCTTGAGAAAATAGGTATTATTGGTGATCATTGGGGGAATCAATCGAAATCTTTGGTGAATCAAATAAATGTTTCATAAGTTTGTTTGTTTGTTTTTGTGAATAAATGGCTTATATTAAGACCAGCTAGATGACTTGGACTAACTCATTATACGTTGCCCTGAAAAGGGTTATGCTTCCAATGTGCGTCCAAATCACCATCCAAAAAGAAAATACATCTGAAGTAAATATAAATAAGATTGGACACGCATATGTTGCCTCGTTAAAACCTTACCAAGGAAAACCCATAGTGGTAAAGCCTTGACGAAGGAAAAAGAGTACAACGCTGAATGTCAAATAAACTAAAACTGCTTAAAAAGATAAAACTACATTCATAATTCTTCAATATCATAGAAATTCTTCGTTCTCCGTCGGTACCCAATGAGATGTCTTCTATACTGGCAGTATGTATGTCGCCACAAGCAAGTTATGGAAGTTGAGCACCTTCACTCATGAATAATGCTATCAAAATATGGTCCTGAGCCCTTATATCAATATCGGGACTAGAAGTGTCACGATGGCTTGTACAAGATAAAGAATTCGTCCTCTTGGTGATTGAGAATGACGGCTTAGCCTTCTCTGCAATCAAGAAGTTATAAGATGAGGAACGTACCTCCGAAGAAATACAAGCAGTAGAGTCATGATTTATAAAATCAGACCAAAACAATACATAACCAACAATGATTTCAACATCATGTTGTTTCACAGGAGCCGCCATAATTCCTTGAAAAGAAGAATTACCAAATTATATTAAACTAGATACGGACACTATAACATTAACTAAAAAACTTTAAGGCTAGTTATAGAGAAGCAAAAAAAAGCAATAAAAAGGGATCACTAAAGGGAAACAACAAACCACTGTACAAGAACACAAAGTATTAAAACTACACTCAACTACTGTTTTTGTTTTCCTAAGTAGATTTAAGTTCCTTATACTAAATAAACAACCGATAGTTACTAACTCCCAAAAAATAAGACGGAACTCTCAATATTATGTCAAGAGAATACTTATAACTATGCCCATATATAACAGAAAAAAAAGCCAAACTAAGATATGTTTAAAGCAGTAAAGACTATTGGACTTAATTATTAATCATCATTGTTAACATTGCTACATTGCTAATCAAGCAAAAATAAAGAAAATAATCTTAGAAAAGGTTAAAAGAAAAAATGTCCCATGTATAGCCCAAAACCAAGTCTTTCTCAACACTTTTGCTAGTGAACTTGAAATGAAGTTATTGTACAACCTTAGTCCTGACAACTCCTTTATACACTTAATTAGCTGATCCCAAGAGGAAAACGGAAACACAAAGAAATTTATAATAAAGCCTCAAAACCTTATAAATAAAGTAAAAAGGAAAAGGAACAAGGAGACAAGAGAAAATGAATCAAGACTTTTGGATTCGAAAGGTCAGCGGAGCAGAGGTCTAAAACTGAGTTTATTTAAAGCATAGACGAAACGACTAAGAACGGACAAATGAGAACTTAAAAATTAAAAGAGAAAGCATATGAACAACAGATAACATGCATTTATATAGACAACAAACTAAAACTTTTAAACAAAAACTGGGTATTTAAACATCTCTAAGAACATAAAATAGACACTAAGCAACTACTCTAAATTTTGATATAACCAAAGATGTACACATCCAACTCCTAGATAAAGCAAACATCCAACATACCTAAAAGACTAACAAGGGGAAAAAAACATATCAAAACCAGACCTGTATTGTGTGCCAAAGAAGCCCCATCAACCAAATAAAATCTAAAGGAAATTGAATTAAGATCAGAGGGGAAGATTTTATATTCGATTTTTATTGCCTTAAGACCCTCACGGAACATATAAAATTAGGTGACCTTCAAATCTTAGAAAACTAAGTTTAAAGACTCCAGGGATAACTTTTAGAAAATCTAATTTAAGATTAAACAGTTTGAAATTTTGTTGACAACAATTGATACTCTTTCCTTTTCGATTGCCACCGGCAAAGAGATCCCCCCACCAACATAAATAAAAAAAAAATCTAATCTTTTCTACCTTCTCTTCAGTCCAATTTTTTAAAACAAAACAAAAACAAGTTCTCATCACTTGTGAGGAAACAAATACTCCTCCTATTTCAAGTGCCACAACAACAATATCGACTGTGTTGAAAGAGATAAAACTTCCAATAGGTATATTTTAATTTTAAAAAAATTGACAAGCTTTTGATAAAAAAAAAACCTTTATAGAGGATACCAAATTAGATTTTGTTCGAAGGGAATAAATTTGGTTTAGAGGATTATAAGTAGGAGCATAATAAAGCAGACAAACAATTTAGGAATGAAATACAAAAACTCAATACCCAATCGACATTGGGATGTAGCAAAAAACATGGAATGATCCACACATATCAGATTCCAAAGAACAACCAGAAAAAAACATTTAACCCGAAGATAATAATGAACAATCAACACCATATCATGTCCAGAGTATCAAAACAATAAAGAGATTCCAAGGATAACGAATATTTTATCAAATTCCTATAAAAATTTCAGAGAGAGGATTAACACACAATCGGTCATGATCAGACAAACAATCGACAAAGGAAAAAAAAAACTAACCCAATCGACATTGGAATGAAGCAGCCAAACAAATTAAGAATCTAATACAAAAACTCACGTACCTAATCGACATTGGGATGTAGCAGACAACATAAAATGATCCACACAGATCAGATTCTAAAGAACAACCAGAAAAAAAACATTTAACCAGAAGATAAACCCAAGGATAAACTCAAATCTTAACAAATTCTTCAGTATTTCTGAACCACCGATCTCTTGTCGTTGATGTTGGAAATAAAAATGGTTTAATGCTAAAATTAAGATTTTATTACTTAAAATAATTTTGTTACTATAATTAACTTGATGAGTGCTAGGATCACTAGTCCAAACTTGGGTGGAATTATAGCCATCCATTTTCACTTCTTAGTGAATGAGAAACCTTTGGTTGTCCCACATTGGGCAAACCAAGGAGGAAGTTCATGCATATTACCACAAACGTTCTATATAAGGAAAAGAACTAGCGGATTGGATATGGACTTGGGAAATGGACTAGTGGGCAAATGCATACATGTGCGGTGCGCATCGCAGGCCGCGGGCTTGCGGGCTTGAGGAGCTTGCGTGTGTTTTGGCGTGAGCCTTGGCGCGAGCCTTGGCGTGTGCCTGCGAGTGCACACGTGTACCCATCAATGAGAAAACGTTTCTTTATTTCAAATAAATATTTTACATTTTGTATTAAATGGAAAAATAAAATCATAAATATTATTTTTACCGTTTTAAATTAATGGGGATTAAATTTTTTCAAATTAATTATCTTTTCACCGTTTTGAAAATCAAAAGTTTTTTTCTCCTATAAAAGAAAAAGATTTCTAAGTGTTTCGTTTACCCCAGTCACAGCCACTGTCCTGACGACTTTTCACCATCTTCTTGCTTTGTTTTGCGCACTAGCTTTACATTCTTATTATTCATCTTCTGTTAAGTTCACAACGGGCCAACGAGCTTTGCTAGCTGGGTTGGTATCAGGTGATTTTATCCTGAATTCAAATTTGTCACTTAAAAGGTATAGCAGCATCTTCCTGAAGGTGTACCTGGCAAATATTGAGTTAAGGGCAGTCTGTTGAACAGGCGACTTCACCTATCTGTGCTTGAGTGTGTGTGATGTTTAATTCTAACCCTCCTTTAATCATCTTCAAGTTCTCTATTGTTTGTGTTTCTCTGTTACAGGAAGAATATTAGCCAACAATCTTAACTCAATAACTGTGCAATCAACGAATCTTCTGTAACAATGGCAAAGACTGATGTTGAGAGACCTCAGAAGTTTTCTGGTAAGGATTTTAAGAGATGGCAATCGAAGATGCTCTTTTTCCTGAGTTTCCACATGCTTGATGAAGTAGTGTTGAAACCGTATGACAAAGCTCTGGATACTCCTGAATCATACCAGGAAAAAAATACTTGGACGAGAAATAATTATTTAGCAAAAAATCATATTTTAAATTGCCTTGAAGACTCTCTGTATGATTTTTACAATGCTAAGGATGATTTTTCTGCTCACAATTTATGGTCTGCACTGCAAGAAAAATATGAAGCAGAAACTGCAGGAAGTAAAAAGTTTCTGGTTGCACGTTTTTTACAATACAAGATGCTGAATGAAAAATCTGTGGTTGACCAGTTTCTGGAGTTGCAGAAAATTACTAATGAAATCATTGCTGAAGGTATGACTATTTCTGAAAACTTTCAAGTCTCTGCTGTGATTGAAAAATTACCAAGTTCATGGACCGAATACAAGAGAAGAATAAGGCATGAAACTGGTGAGATTACTATGATAGATCTGGGCAAGAAAATACAAGTTGAAGAGTTGATGTGCTTAAAGAACAAGAATGTCTCTTCTGCAAGAGACATGTCAAACAAAGCTCATGTGATCGAACACAAGTTTGCTTCACTCAGTCTGGACCACAACAAGCGCAAGCCTGGCCCTCAAGGAAAAGGTAAATTTTAAAAACCAAAGTCTGCTATTGGTAAGATTAAGGGAGCTTGTTATGTCTGTGGTGTGTCTGGCCATATGGCAATGCATTGTAGAAAACGCAAAGATGCGAATTTTAAGAAACAAAATGTAAACCTAGCTGAAAGTAGTAAAAATGAATATTCTGGCACGGTGTCTGAGGTGAATTTAGTTACCAATGTGAGGGACTGGTGGGTAGACTCTGGAGCTACCAAACATGTCTGCGGAAGCAAGGATATGTTCACCTCCTACCAGACAGTAGGAGAGGGAGAAAAACTCTATATGGGTAATTCTTCTGCAGCACAAGTTGCAGGAAAAGGAAAGATTTCGCTGAAGCTTTCTTCTGGGAAAATCCTCACATTGATTGAAGTGTTACATGTACCAGACATCTGCAAGAATCTCGTTTCAAGTGGTGTGCTAGATGACAAGGGCTTTAAAATTGTTTTTGAGTCTGGAAAAGTGATTATCACTAAGGGTAGGGACTTTGTGGGAAAGGGCTATAAGGCTGAGGGCCTTTACAAATTATCTATAATCTCTACTGAAATTAATAAAGTTGATTCTTCTTATGTTGTTGTCTCATTGAATATCTGGCATGGTAGACTTGGTCATGTAAATTATAATTCAATGAACAAATTGGCAAAATCTGGCTGCATTCCAAAATTAAATTTGGAATATGAACATAAATGTGAAGTTTGTGTAGAATCAAAATATGCGAAGAAGCCTTTTCATAAAAATGTCCACAGAGTTTCTAATCCCTTAGAGTTAATTCACACTGACTTAGTTGATATGAAATCAATCCAAACCAGAGGTGGAAAAAAATGGTTTGTTACCTTCATAGATGACTGTACTAGATACTGTCATATCTACTTGCTTAAAGGAAAAGATGATGCTCTTGAAGCATTTAAATTATATAAATTAGAAGTAGAAAACCAGATGAGTACCACCATTAAAACTGTTAGGTCCGATCGTGGAGGTGAATACGTAACTCCTATAGGAGACTTTTGTGCGCAACATGGCATTATTCATGAGGTAACTCCTCCTTATTCACCACAATCTAATGGTGTGGCTGAATGGAAAAACCGAACCCTTAAGGAGATGATGAATGCCATGTTAATCAGTTCAGGACTACCGGCGAACTTGTGGGGGGAGGCCGTCCTCTCAGCTTGCTATATCCTGAACAGAGTGCCCCTTAAAGGAACATAAAAATCACCGTATGAATTATGGAAATGCAAACAACCCTCTTATGGATACCTCAAAGTGTGGGGGTGTTTAGCCAAGGTCTCTATTCCTCCACCTAAGAGGACTAAAATAGGACCTAAAACCGTTGATTGTGTCTTTCTAGGATATCCCGAGCACACCACTGCCTATAGATTTATGGTTGTGAGTTCCGATAACTCGGAAATTGGTGTGAACACCATTTTGGAATCTAGAGATGCTTCGTTTTTTGAAAATGTTTTTCCAATGAAAACTGAATCTCGCGTGATACGTGTAGATCCTCTAGATGTCCCTTCTTCTAGCCATTCATTACCGGTAGAAGAAGA
Organism: Papaver californicum; assembly: GCA_023531435.1. Taxonomy (NCBI): domain Eukaryota; kingdom Viridiplantae; phylum Streptophyta; class Magnoliopsida; order Ranunculales; family Papaveraceae; genus Papaver; species Papaver californicum. The sequence goes on along the minus strand of JAJJMC010005943.1, from coordinate 4,163,744 downwards.
TGAACTTGTTTATGAGCCAAGAAGAAGCAAAAGACCTAGATTAGAAAAATCTTTTGGGCCAGACTTCATTACCTATTTAGTTGAAACTGATCCACAAACCTATAAAGAGGCCATGACTTCGTCTGAAGCTCCATGGTGGAAAGAATCCACTATTAGTGAGATGGATTCTATTGTTCAGAATGAAACCTGGGAAATAGTAGATTTACCTCCAGGGTGCAAAACCATAGGTTGTAAATGGATCTTTAAGAGAAAACGTAAGGTTGATGGAACCGTGGAAAAATATAAAGCTAGACTTGTAGCTAAAGGCTATAAACAAATAGAAGGTGTAGATTTCTTTAACACTTATTCACCTGTCACTAGAATTACTTCAATTAGGTTGCTAATTGCAATTGCTGCAATCCATAATCTAGAGATACATCAAATGGATGTAAAAACTGTGTTTCTAAATGGTGAATTAGATGAAGAAATTTATATGGATCAACCCGAGGGCTTTGTGGTGAAGGGTTATGAAAAGAAGGTGTGTAGACTTAAAAAGTCTTTATATGGCTTGAAACAAGCACCTAAACAATGGCATGAAAAATTTGATCATGTAATGTTCTCTAGTGGTTTTAAAATAAATAAAGCTGACAAATGTGTTTACACTAAATCTGTCAACGATGCTTGTGTGATGGTATGCCTGTATGTTGATGATATGCTTATACTAGGTACAACCTTAGAAATCATTAATTCCACTAAGAACATGTTGAATGAGAACTTTGACATGAAAGACTTAGGTCCTGTTGATGTAATCCTAGGGATGAAAATTAGAAAGGAGTCTAATGGATACAGTCTCAGTCAATCTCATTATGTTGAGTCAGTTCTGAAGAAATTTTACCAGTTTGATAGTAAACCAGCAAGTACTCCTTTTGACCCTTCTTGTAGACTCAAGAAAAACAAAGGCAATGGAGTCTCGCAACTTGAATATTCACGTGTCATAGGAAGTCTGATGTACTTAATGAACTGCACGAGACCAGACATTGCCTATGCAGTGAGTATACTAAGTAAGTATACCTGTAATCCAGGACAAGAGCATTGGGATGCACTTTTCAGAGTGCTGAGGTATCTTAAATACACTTTAAACTTTCGGTTGAGTTATGAGAGATACCCTGCTGTTCTGGAAGGATACTGTGATGCAAACAGGATAGCAGACTCAGAGGAGTCTAAGTAAGTCTACGAGTGGATACGTTTTCACTCTAGGCTGTGGAGCAGTGTCTTGGAAGAGTTCCAAACAGACCTATATCGCTCGATCCACTATGGAATCCGAGTTTATAGCGTTAGATAAAGCAGGAGAGGAAGCCGCTTGGCTAAGATGCTTTTTAGAAGACATTCCTCTCTGGCATAGGCCTGTGCCAGTTGTATCTATACATTGTGATAATCAAGCTGCAATTGCTAATGCTAAAAACAGCAACTATAATGGAAAATCTATTCATATAAGGAGAAGACACAATTCTCTAAAACAACTAATCTCAACTGACGTTATTTCTGTTTACTTTGTGAGGTCTAAGGAGAATATCGCCGACCCTTTGACGAAAGGCTTGTACAAGGAGATAGTTAGTAATGCATCAAGGGGGATGGGACTTAAGCTCATCAATTAAAACTTGCCATGAAGGATACTCAACCTTGCTGACTGGAGATCCCAAGATCAAGGTTTTGAATGAGACAACTAATTTGTGGCGGGTAAAAAATTAAAAACACTATCATAGAATTATTTTCTCTGTCCCTTCCCTATGGTGTAGACGTGATAGTGTGACTGCAAGTGAGGATGACTTAGAGTAAAGTCTTAATGAATTCTATAGTTTCAATTTAAGATTGAAATGGGGTGTAGCAGTTAACACTCTTGATAGAACTCACCTATCTGAATGAGGAAGTGGGTCGCTTCCTATGAGAACTGAGCAGATTCTCTAGAGAATTATGAGAAACGGGATACGTCCAGGGCCAAAACGGACACATCGACGTGAACTTAACAGCACTTTAAGAGATATCTCGCTAAGGAGTTATTGAAGAATTACACTAAAAACGATGGCAGTTCAAGACATCACGTTCACTGACCATCAAGTAGTTCCGGTGCTTCTCACTAAGCAAAGGTTCAATTCCAAATGGTCACCTATTGCTTAAGAGGTATTTCTCGTTTTTTTTCGATTTTCCGATTTTTCGGTTTCGTCATTCATGTGGGGGATTGTTGGAAATAAAAATGGTTTAATGCTAAAATTAAGATTTTATTACTTAAAATATTTGTTACTATAATTAACTTGATGGGTGCTAGGATCACTAGTCCAAACTTGGGTGGAATTATAGCCATCAATTTTCACTTCTTAGTGATTGAGAAACCTTTGGTTGTCCCACATTGGGGAAACCAATGAGGAAGTTCATGCATATTACCACAAACGTTCTATATAAGGAAAAGAACTAGTGGATTGGATATGGACTTGGGAAATGGACTAGTGGGCAAATGCATACATGTGCGGTGCTTCGTACCGAAGCACCGCAGGCCGCGGGCTTGCGGTGCTTGCGTGTGTTTTGGCGTGAGCCTTAGCGCGACCCTTGGCGCGACCCTTGGTGCGAGCCTTGGTGTGAGCCTTGGTGTGACCCTTGGTGTGACCATTGGTGCGAGCCTTGGTGTGACCCTTGGTGTGAGCCTTGTTGTGAGCCTTGGTGTGACCATTGGCGTGTGCCTGCGAGTGCACACGTGTACCCATCAATGAGAAAACGTTTCTTTATTTCAAATAAATATTTTACGATTTGTATTAAATGGAAAAATAAAATCATAAATATTATTTTTACCGTTTTAAATTAATGGGGATTAAATTTTTTCAAATTAATTATCTTTTCACCGTTTTGAAAATCAAAAGCTTTTTTCTCCTATAAAAGAAAAAAGATTTCTAAGTGTTTCGTTTACCCCAGTCACAGCCACTATCCTGACGACTTTTCACCATCTTCTTGCTTTGTTTTGCGCACTAGCTTTACATTCTTATTATTCATCTTCTGTTAAGTTCACAACGGGCCAACGAGCTTTGCTAGCTGGGTTGGTATCAGGTGATTTTATCCTGAATTCAAATTTGTCACTTAAAAGGTATAGCAGCATCTTCCTGAAGGTGTACCTGGAAATATTGAGTTAAGGGCAGTTTGTTGAACAGGCGACTTCACCTATCTGTGCTTGAGTGTGTGTGCTGTTTAATTCTAACCCTCCCTTAATCATCTTCAAGTTCTCTGTTATTTGTGTTTCTCTGTTACAGGAAGAATATTAGCCAACAGTTGATGTACCAAAAACGCAGTACCAAAAAACAACCTACAGAAGAGAACCGAGGAAGAGAAAAACAAAAAAAGGATCGATTTAACAGATCACGAAGAAAGTCATGTGTTTAAAGAACAACACCACTATTTCTCTTAGAGATATAAATTGTTAACCAAAGAACCACAAAAAAAAAAAGAATTTAGCATCAAAAAATAAAAACAAAAGACAAAGAATCAATCTAAAAAACACATTACATATGTACATAAGTTTAAGAGGCAAATGATATCAAAGACTAATGAATTTCAAAGTTTAGTTATTCGAGATGATACAAGTGTCCTGTCACCTTTAAGATTGTAAAAGCTAGATGCATTAATCGATGACACTGGGTTAGGAGAAAAAGAAATTTAAATGGTCTTTCTTTTTAATCCTAAGTTCCTAACTCCAAATGTATCGGCAGTATTTAAAGTTAATGTGAGCAGAGAAAAAGATGATTACTCCCCAATATTTGGATGTTATTACGTGTCTGAGTGTACGATTTTTTGGTAATAATATAGGTAAAAATAATATTTTCATCTTGATTTTTAGTTAAATTTGCTTTTTACCTTTCCTTTCAAGTGAAAACTGTGATTTCACTTAATTTTTTAGCTAATTTTTGTGTGTTCTAATATAACTGTGCAGGCATATGTCTTATGAAAAATTATTTTTTCAACTGTTTTCCGAGTGAAATATTTTTTTATCCCCGTGTTTTAAGTGAAAATTGTGATTATCATTAAATTGTGAAAACTATAATATTCAGTGACCTGGTGATAATTGTACTTTTTCACAAAACGCAAATGATTCTAAAAGATAAAATTGTTATTATCACTAAATTGAGAAGACTAGAATTTTCAATGAGCCGTGATGATTGTGATTTTCACAAAACCCAATCGTGAAAAAATTGGGATTATCAGAATTTTCCTTGTCAAAGAATTAAAAAGGACTTATTTTGGGAAGGAGAAGTAAAAAGGAATAATTTTAGATAATTTTTTTTTTAAGGATTATTATTTATCAGGTTATTAACATATTTTTATTTTTTAAAGATTATCCCTACATATTTGGTATTTGACTTTTTTTTTTGAACATCCATAAAATAAAAAAAAATCACCGGCCATAAAATTAAGTAATTTTTTTAACTTAATAAATATCAAAATTAAATTATCTATTAAGATAAAAAAGTTAGTTTAGTAAACTATTAATATTATAACAAATTATAAATTTCACATATAATGTATCTTAATTGTGGTTCTGAAATAAATAAATAAACAAAATGAGCTAGAAATAAATTTCCCCTATATAATATGTTAAGATATAGCCTAATGCCAAAAACACACTAAGTTACCCTTCGGTTATATATTGCAAATTATACTCCTCTTAATATAAAAATACCGATGGAACCTATAAAAAAAACCTAGCCCAAACTTTAGGCTTGACTTAGTAAAAAAAAAACTGCCGAAACCATAGGCTCGACTGGGTTAAAAAAAATCACCCAAAAAAGGGTAAAAAAAAGTCGTATTAAACCTAAAAAATAATTCAATCGAATCTCAAGTTCGGCTGAGTCCAATATAAAACCTGCCGATTGTTTATGGTTTAAATAGGTTTCTCATCTTATTTTCTTGAGTTGTTTCCGGTGTTCTTTACGAAGAATTGATCCCTTTTCACAATTTTGATTAACAAAATGAGAAATAATCTCAACTTAACTCATCAAGATTATATGGGCCTAACTAATTAGATATTTTTAATAATTTTTAATCCTTTTTTTTTGCATATTGATATTCTCAAATTGCACATTGTACAATACATGATCTGTTACAAACCATTGGATAATCATTTTTAACATGTAAAGATAGTACTAGGAATTATTAGTTAATCCAATCTATAGGACCCGTTTAATGGGTATTCTATCTATAGAACATGTTTTACCTGTTAGTCCTTTTTGATATATTTGGAGCAAAAATCTTATTCGTTGGTCCATTACGCGTGCTATATATATCATGTTTTTTTTTAATTCCAAAATCACTCTTTTTTCTATAATACAAAAAAGAGAAGGAGAGTTTTCTTCTTCAATCTTCTCGATCTTCTTCTATAATCATCAAAACGAGAGATGTATCTATCTTAGTCCTCCTTCTTTTTGGATCTATAGTTTTTGAACCCAAAATAAGAAGAGATCAAGTTCAAGATGAAGTTTTTGATTTTATCAATTTTCGTGATTGTTGATTGTATTTTAAAAATTAGGTTTTAATTAGAGAGAATATGAGATGGTAAAAAAGGGGGAAGAAGAAGAAAAAGTATGAAAGGGATCAAGAAAAAGAGAATCAAATGATGCTAAAGAAGGAGAAGAAAAAAAATTCGGTGAAAAAAAAAGATAATTATGTTTTCTAAAGACATTTTTGGATTTATGGATGATCTTACAATACGTATTCTGGATTTTCCTTCAGTACATATCAATATGTACAGTTGGATCAATATGTACTGTTGGATCATCTACTTTATTTCCTTAAGTACATATTTTCCTTCAGTACATATCAATATGTATTGTGTGATCATAAACTTTTTATATCTACCAGTACATATTTTCTATCAATATTATATGCACCGAAGGAAAATATGTACTGTGAGATCATACATATTTTCCTTCGGTAATATCAATATTTATCGTGGGATCATACACTTTTTTCTTCAATACGTATGATCTTCTTCTTCTTTCTTCTTCTTCACTGGATCTATAACACGGTTTTTGATCAGTTTTTGTTGATGATCGTTGATTAATAATATTTCTTCAATTTTGATGAAAGAGCATGATATGAAAACAAATATATTTTTGTTGATGATTTTGATTTCGATTTCGCTTTTCGTTGATGAATTTTTGGTATTTTAGATCTGTTTTTGTTGATGAATTTTTGGTATTTGATTTCGACTTTGTTGTTGAATTTTCTGTATTCAAATCTTTTTTTATTTTATTTTCGTTTTAATAGAAGAAACATAAAGAAATTTGTTTCTCTAATACCCACACGTGCAATAAGAACGGCAGTTATATCTTTTACAAAATCAAAATATCTTTAGACCTCCAGTTAGATGACTTTTCTGAATAGATCATAGATTAAAAGAATCCGAAAATTTAGGACCAACCAGTAAATTTTTCAGAAAAATACCGGTAATCAGTGCGGAAAAGAAGGGAATTAGACGATCTTCAAACAAAGATAATGTGTTATCAACAAGCAATGACTATATGTAAAGGACATTCTAAACAACACTAAAACCACGTGTCCCATAATAAAGGTATACCAGTTTTTTGGGAATAGTGCGTCCCACTGAATGACATCCGTCCCAATTTGGTACTGTCAACGGTACATTTAGATTTTTGAATACGCAAATGTTTTATTTTATTTAGAATAAATATATGCAAGTGTACCTGAGCATGCACAACCTTAACTTTTCCATGTTAAAAATTCATCCGAAAAGATAAATACTCCCTCCGTTTCAGGAAAAGAGTTACTTTTCCTATTTGCACAATTGTTAAGGTAAGATGAGAGAGAATAACTTATATAATTTATTTCCAGATTTATCCTAATAAAAATTTTAATACTACATATATCTTTATAATGAGGATAATAACATTTCTTAAAATAATAAGGGTAGTTTTGAAAGTTTGTTATGTTGAAAAATAAAAGTAACTCTTTTGTTGGAACAAAAATTTAAAGAGAAAGTAACTCTTTTCCTGAAACGGAGGGAGTAATATGTAAAGAAGGAATTGTAATGTACAGTTTCACTGATCATAAGATAATCCACGTAGTAGCGTTATACTAGTATTTGGCCCACAAGTTTCCTACACTTATTTTCTAGAAGTCGCTTTTTTTTTGTATCTCTGGACTGTTCCCGTTGGTCTACTCAATGAAATGATCTTTTTTTTAGGGATTGTACACTCTCATGAACATTTTTGCTTACTTCTAGAAGGATTATTTTATAATCTTTTTATCTTTGCTGATCGAAAAAAAGAATTGCAACTTCCAAAATAAAATATAATAGTATAGCTTCATGTTTCCGTCCATGAGCCTGCATAGTACGAATACGTACTATTACTGCTACTCATGGCTGCCCACTTGTTTCATAATATGTTTAGTTCCCTCTGAGAAGTTTAAATCATCCACTGTAGACAACTTAGGGATCATAATACGCATCTTATATTTGCACCATACAACTATATATTTATACATTAGCATCTTACATGCATCGTTCTTAGAACTATATTATACTCCGTACATCCCTTTTGCTTCATACCTGTATATATTTATCCAAACCAACCATATTTTAGCTGATTTACATATACTCCTTGTAGTGTATTTCCCAGTTCCTGATCATATCTTATTTAAGTTGAAACTACAACATATATATGGTTGTACATATACTACAAGAAAAACGGGCTTAAGCGTCTAAAATTTTAGTAAGAGCCCAGAAATTTAGTCGCTTAAATAGTTTAAGCGTCTAAAATTGTAAATGCCCAAAATTTTGGTGGCAATAAACATGTGTCCACTATTATTTAGTAACGAAAAAACATACTATCGCTAGATCCTTTGTTCAGGTAATTTATAACAACTAAAATAGTGATCATGTAGCTATTTACTTTGAGGCACCGACTCGTAACAACAAAAAAAAATTGGTTGGTCAAACCTCTCTCAGCAACTAAGTTTGAGCCACAACCAAATATGTTTAATTGCTAGATCTGTTTTTCAAGTAATTTATAGCAGCTAAAAGTTGATCATGTAGATATTCAGTTTGAGGCGCCGACTCGTAGCAACAACAAAATAAATTGGTTGCTCAAACCTCTCTCAGCAACTAAGTTTGAGCCACAACCAAATATGTTTAATTGCTAGATCCTTTGTTCAAGTAATTTATAGCAACTAAAAAAGTGATCATGTAGCTATTTACTTTAAGGCACCGACTCGTAGCAACAACAAAATAAATTGGTTGCTCAAACCTCTCTCAGCAACTAAGTTTGAGCCACAACCAAATATGTTTAATTGCTAGATCCGTTTTTCAAGTAATTTATAGCATCTAAAAATTGATCATGTAGCTATTCATTTTGAGGCACCGACTCGTAGCAACAACAAAATAAATTGGTTGCTCAAACTTCTCTAAGCAACTAAATTTGAGCCACGACCAAATATGTTTAATTGTTATATCCTTTTTCTAATCTATGTAACATCTAAAAAAGTGGTCATGTAGCTCTTTACTTTGAGCCACATACTCGTAGCAACAGAAAATTAATTGGTTGCTCAAACAAGGGTCAGCAACTAAGTTAAGCCACCACCACCATTTTAAAAAAGAAATCAATTTTTGAAGTAGAAATTTAAGATCTTAATATTAATCCAACAGTGTTAGAAGAGTTGTTTTCATCCTTTGCTGCTTTCATGAGTTCAATAGCAAAGCTTGCATATTATTGTTGCTTTGGGTTTCAGGATGATTAAAGAGGAAAAAAAAACAAAAGAAAATAATATGGACTTAACGTGAATCGAACACACAACCTTCTGATCTAGAGTCAAACACGCTCCCATTGCGCCACAGATCCTATAGTTGACAGTGTACCTCACATAAACGAATTACTATCTATGAATTGTTCAACCTTGTAACTACAACAATTACAAATTTAACATTTACAATCATCCATGAGAAGAAAAGAGAAGGATCCATTTACATGGTTAGAATGACTTTTATATTGAAATTTTAGTACCATTTTTCGTATAAAATCCAAACGCAAATGAATTTTAAGCTAACAATTCGTAGGCAAAAGAATATGTGTGGAATCATCTTCACACAAATCTATACAAGCAAGGGCAATGTTAGACCAACGTTAACAGAAATGTTGTTTGCCGAATATGATTTTGAACTTCTCTTAGAATGTTCTAAAGGGTTGAGCATACTCAATCCTTGTTATGCTTTCCTGCAAAAAATGCAGGTTGTGAAGGAGATGCTAGAGTGATTGAGTAGCTAATGAGCATCAAAACAACAGAAGACATAGTGGGTCTATCTTCGATATTATCTTGCACACATAACAATCCAATATGTATACTTCTGATCACTTCATTTATTGAAGTTCTTCGTGATAAAATTGGATCTATCAGCTCCAAGGGTGTACCTTCTCTTCAATTTTTCCATGCCTGCATTTAGGAAATGTGAAGAGGTTAGTTGCATATTGACAGGGGTGTTTGTTTTTTTCTTATTTGAGATGGAGTATTTCATCAATGGCAGGTTCCTACTTACCATGCTAGGTGTGTTCAACCACTATCCATAACAACAACACCTAAGCATCCAACATGCATTTGCAACTTTAGGGAGTTCTTTTAGTAGTTGCTGGTTTCCGCTGCCGCCATTTCTAATCTATGGCTACAAAACACCTAGATCAACCACCAAAACATCAATGACCCCAAATATCACAGATCTTTAGAGCATTATACATTGTTAGCCTACACTTAGTTTATAATTGACGTCAGATGCATTGAAAGCAGATTTTGACGAAGTAATGTGCAGCTTAATGGGACTGTTGACCAAATCAAACAAAGTCTAAGGCTCGGCTATGTGTCTGAATACTGGTCTAGAACCACTGAACGTATTTAAAAAAAATAAGTTATGAAGTAAAAATTAAGATGATAACTTGAATCCTAAAGTTAAGGAACTAACACAAACAGAACCCGAAGGGTAGTTGCATACCTTGTAGGCTTGAAATGGTGTAAGTACATAAAGCTTGCATCTCCAGCTCTTCTTCTTTTGGATACGGAGTAGAAGAAGTTCCGACTTCTGCCGTTGGATGGAAAGGGTGCCATAAGAAAGCTACAATGCAAATTAACTTATTAAAAGATATAGCTACACTGGCTATTAGCATGAATCAAGTCTAAGTACAAATGGGGCTCTAGGTAATGATGAAGAGGGGCTTTTAGGCAAAGAGCTTATCATTTATCATCGAGCTTTTTTCTGCTTCTGTACACAATTTTCACTCCACAACTTCCAAGTTTCTTATCTTCCTATAATTTTTCTACAATAGCACCTATGTGGTATTACTAAACATAACAAGAGCGTACATAAGAAACAAAACCTGGGGAACTTTAAATTACTGCGAGTTTCTTTTTTCACTCTACATGAAAGAAAAAGGAAAGGAGATGAGATACCTGCATTTCTGCAGTATATATTGCAAGGTGCCAACTATGAACTATCATCAGTGAAAACATTGTCGAGGTCAGAGAATCAACTTCCACAGAAGCTGGACAGTAAGGATAGGAGGCAGCCTCTAAGTCCCTCTATACCCAACCCCTATATCATAAGTAGGACGATGAAAAACCAGTTCTTTGTGGTAGAAAAAAAAAACGGTTTCTCAGGCACTTCCTGCAAACATTAAGAAAAAGGTTATACTAAGTAAATACAAAAGAAAAGGATAAGTGAGAAATAATTGAATAGTCGTGGAATCATTACCTGTCTTGCAACGGCCAATCATCGCAGACCACGTTCTGCATACGAGTCAATAACGGAATGAACCTTGTTTCTTACATCCTCTTTGCAGTTGCAAAGATCGATTATCTGTTCAGGTGCTAGTGAAGGTGATTAGGACTTTGGTGCATTTGAATAAGTGATGGTGCAGGGGAGGATTTGGTGGTGGAAGGCCAATAAATACTTCTAAGAAACAAAATATTTATTCATCAAGTTCTCTCTTTTTCAGTAGTAAGATGCCCGAAAAACTTGGACCCTAAAGAGATTAAATATATATATATATATATATATATATATACATTCCTCGCATTGCTGTAGCAACTATGCTAAGCATACATCTTTCAACCCAGCCTCTCAACCAGCGCTAATCAATTAAGGAGATGCTAAACGGGTGGGGTAGTAGAGTAAAGATATCGATATGTTTGATGCCATACCTTATGTGCCAAATGCTGGTTAAGAGGATGGGTTAAACTAGTAGAAATATCAAAAATTTCAAACGAATTCTCAATCTGTAATGCTAAGCTTCCTATTAACCCACAGATTATCAAAAGTCAATCCCATCTTTTTCTACCTATCCTTAAAATTACAGAAACATCTCAAATTATAAAATCTCAATAAAAAAGATTCAATATTAACAAGGAAATCAGATTAAACATTGAATGATGAATCATACCTGGATCTGGATGAAAACAACAATAGAACTGCAACAAAATTGACTAGCTGAAAAGGGAGAGTTGAGTAAAAATATGATACAGTGCAGTAAAGATTTTGTTTTTCACCTCCCTAATAACACAACTACCAATGGCCACTGCACTCAATCTCCAACAGACCTATATTTAGACCCCAAAGTGGATTCCCAAAAGAGTAACCTAGGAGTATTTACGAAAGTGAATTTCAAGAATAATGAATTCCCACACACCCAAACTACAACAAAGTTCATTTTCGTTTAGTTCCATTTCACTACAAGTTCATAAAACCCAGACTGCATTACCCCCAAATACATATTACCTATACACTCAATCTCCAACAACCCTTCCCACCCTTAAAACGAACCAGAAGAAGAAACCCCTGATCTTAAACACTCAATCCCTCAGATAAAGTCATCAAATGTCATACATTCTATTCCTAACCAAACAACAAACCTATGACGAAAGAGTAATCTAAGTTCAACATTAATGGACAAAAGAGTACTCAAGTGAAAAAGACTTACAACAATCGCCACCAGCTCAACAGCAGTGTCGTAATCACCATCTCTACGATTAGGATGATCAGATTCAGCAGGATTTCATAAACCCAAATTTAGGATACCAAAACAAAACCCTAACTTCTTCCTGTAACAAATTAAAATTACTACGATTGGGGGAAACTAAATCAGGAAAAAATTAAAATTAATTTAAAGGTGATATAGCTAGATTATGAGAGAAATTGGGAGGGGGAACCATAGCGGGAAGGGGGAATCAGGGGGAAACAGGGGGAAACAGAGCGGGAAGGGGGAAGGGGGGAAGTGAAAAAAAATCTCAATCTGGGAGAAGAAATGTGTTTTTGTTGGCAAAATTTTGAGGGGGAAAGATAGAACGTTTGATCGAAATCTATCGACGATTGATATCTAGTTCTATCTAGTCATACAGATTGTGATCCGTATGACTCATTGGAAAAAATTTACATCCGTCCATTTTATAGCACGGTTATATTTGGTTATAACTTATAACACCCTTTTTTTTGTCTAAATATTATATATATTTTAATTGGTAAAGTATTTGTATATTTTAATATCGAGGAATTTGTATTTACGGAAGGAAAAATAAATTGTGTAACCTAAGAAATAATCTAGAAACAAAAAATGAATTCGATAATTATCATTGACTTTCCACTAGACAAAGTTTTGAAGTCTGATGATCGTAGATTATAGATTCCGGTGGAGATTCTTAATTTGGATAAGAGGTCAGTAAGTATAAAATGACGAACATCGGTAGGTTTAGGGATCCGGGGAAGATTTGTTACGATAAAAAAATGAATAAGTTTTATTGGGATTGAATAAAATTCAATAAATTTAAGTGAAATCGAGTGAAATTGATAAAAATTGATATAATTTGAGTAAGATCGATCAAAATTGATTGGGACCATCCAAAACCTTTTAAGATCCGTATGACACCGAATCTGCACCACCTATTATTAAAACCGTGAGAACCGATCAATGTTTTTTGTTTTTGACACATGGAAAGAATCTAACCATCAGATCCGAGTGGTCCAATTAAATTGGTGTTGAAGGTAATGATCGTCTAGCTCTATTACACTATAACTGAGTTAAGGTACACATGGGGAACACACAAACAAAAAATCATGTCCGTCAATCTCTTTGATCAGTTACTCGAGGTAAAGATTAACTTTGATCAGTTACACTTCGAAAATTTTCATATCAACCTTCGATTATACATAAATTTTGATTTTGAATATATAAAAATGAATCAGAAAAATAAAAAATGAATTCGATAATTATCATTGACTTTCCACTAGACAAAGTTTTGAAGTCTGATGATCGTAGATTATAGATTTCGATGGAGATTCTTAATTTGGATAAGAGGTCAGTAAGGATAACATGACGAACATCGGTAGGTTTAGGATTCCGGGGAGGATTTCGTTTTAGACGAAGAGGTCATTAAGGATAACATGATGAACATTCGGAGTTTTAATGAAGATTCCAACTTAGTGGAAAAGGTCATTAATCTAAATATGACAGGAAGTGGTATTTAAAAAGTTTCAGCAAGGATTTTGACTTATTGTGAAGGTCGTTGATGATAACATAACGAACATCCATAAGTTTGGAGTTCCAATGAAGATATTGACCTCTGGTATACATTTTGTTCAATTAGATATAAAATAAAGCATATTTTAAGGTTCATTACTAGATTTGGAGTTTCGGTATATATATTTCGACTAATCGTAAATGGATTATATTGTCATAAATTAACCCCTAAACTTAGTTCACAAAAGTGTCGGAGATGGTTAAAACCCCTTGTTCGATTTGCATAAAACTTTTTAAAATTATTAGATTTCTCAACATTTGGATGCCTATAGGTAGGGTTTAGGATCATGTGAAAAGGCAATGAACCCGTTGTTCAATAAATCTAAGTGAATTTGATGAAAATTGATATAATTTGAGTAAGATCGATCAAAATTGAGTGTATTCAAGTCGGTTCGATAAAAAATTGAGTGAATTTTAGTGAGATTAATAAATCATAGTTTGATATCGTTAGATTTGTTCGATCGATAAAAAAAATGAATAAGTTTGATTGAGATTGAATAAAATTCAATATCGTTAGATATGTCTTGCAATCTTGCACATTTTTCAATGATATCTCTAAGATCTCATTTGGTTTTTGGATTTGTATTATGGATATCTACAAAGAGTTGGCTTTCCCGATTGGCGATTCCCCACTTATAATTGTTGATCGCAACCTCTGGAGTTACATCCCCAATTGCTTGGCAGATCGTTGGCAAACGATCTGTATAATCTCGAATGGTTTCTTCTTCTGATGAGGCAAGTGAGTACAGCTTATCCATCCCTGCATATGCGGGCCGATTGTACATGTACGCTTCCAAGAACTTGCAGGTTAACTGCATATAAGAATTTACCGACCCTTCTGGTAAATTGTCATACCACTCCAAAGCTATTCCTTTCAAATTCGAAGGAAAAAACCGGCACATAACAACGTCATCTTGTTCCCAACGTGTCATACAACGATTGTAATATTTCAAACGAGTCGTTGGGTCTTTCGTTCCGTCGTAACATTCGAAAAGGGGAACATTACATTCGTGCGGTATTGATGTATATGTCAGGTGTGGTACCAATGGTGTCCTTCGGGCTTCTTTTAACACTTCCTCTAATCTTCCACCTTCTTTATTCTTTAAATTTTTAATTTCTTCCCGCATTTGTTCCATATCCTCATATTATTTTTGCCACCTGTCGTTATGCAACCTTGATCCATCAAAATTTAATCTGTCTGGTTCAATTTTTTGACTCAAGGTTTGCACCACCATTACTCTTTGATCTCTATTAACCTTCATTCTTCTTCGTGCAGGTCTGCTATAGCTTGCTTGTTGTCCCTGTGTTTTAGTTATTGACGGTTCCGCACCGTGTTAGACTCTTTTTTTAAGTGCTTGATTTTCTCTGGTCAACAATGCAATTTGTTCCGCACAAACTCGTTGTTCCTTTCGCATTGCATTCATTTCTTCCATTAACTGTTGAACATGATCAATACTGTTTTGAGAACTTTCTTGAGATGAACGATTAGTTGTATGGGCTTCAGAATCACTTATGTGGTCATTACTGGGTCCTTGCTCTTGTGATCTTATCGGTATTTCTTCTTATTGAGGATCTCCTATAACATTACTATCCTGATCGCCTGAATTGGCATCTTGATCCTGCACGCCTTTTTGTGACATTGTCCTCATTTGTATGTACTTTTGTGGTGATAAAATTTCTTCTGAACTCAAACTCGTGTTGGTGTAGGAATTTCTTGTCCAGTATTCTAAAAGAGATCAAGTAATGAATTATGTGTTTCAAAAGATTTTATCCTTCTCAATAAATTTGCAACACAATTTGGTTGAAACCAAATGGTACATATTATCACAGTATCAAAAATTTAGTTGGAAACAAAAATCAAGGACCTAATAAATATGACATGTTGCTAAGTGAACATTTCTTGAATTTGAGAAATATGGTACAAAATGGTGAAAAATAAAGAAAATTAATCATAACAACCAAATTTATATATTCATCAACTGTCTAGTTTTTGAAAAAATCATATTTTTCAACCTTTTCATATGAACCTAAATTATTGCTCTTTAAATAGAATATGACTCAATATTTTAACAACAAAATTTTGTCAGGTAGAATAAATTCTTTACTCGTCCCTGTTTCTAGCGTCAAATTGTGATTACCAAAAATCTGGCATCTTTGGGATCACAACCAAAAGTGTATAAACTCCAACAAAATACATTTTCTTATCCTGAATTGCTTCACCATAATATTTTGAAAGTAAAAATAAAACTATCAAAGTAAAATGAAATGACACAAGATTTTATGTGATTCAATCAACAAAACTATTTACATCCAAAAATAAATAGTTTGGATCCATTGGTATGATCAAATTTACATTTATACAGAAGAAAAGAAAAGAGAAATAATCTATACTAATGAGATGACTTCATATAAATCATAATCATGTTAATCATGAATCAAATGAACTAAAACAATTACATAAATTTCATACCTAAGCCCTTTGCTATTACTTCAATGACTTCAGTCTAATTTCCCTTTTGATTTTCCAACCCCTTTCCCTGTTAATGAGGTTGGTATTTATAGCTTAGTTGATGGAACCCACCAATCTACCTTTCCACATATTTATTCTGATCCATTCTTGGTGCGATTTGTAGTTCCGCAAAGCCTATTTGTAATTCCCGCACGGTCTGTTCGTTCCTTCCGCAAGTCTTAGCCTGCGTACTGCCCGTTTCCCGTAGTTTCTTACGGATTATCCCACACTTCTCCTGCGGTCTTTAAAGTTAAGTTATTATTTTGGATTGGAATGACTGTTGCGACTTTACTTGAATCATGGCATGTTAGACACGTAGCTATTTAAAGTGATTCGTCATGCTTTAATTCTTTGCATTCCGCTGCTTAGAGAGTCGATGCGTGTCAGTCATGCATCGATACTCATTATTACTCTTTATTGTGTCAGGCTTTCCCGTAACCTGTTGTCAGTCGAGCAATTAAATTTGTCTGTCTTGATCAGTGCACTTTACTTTCCCGCTACCTACGTGTAAGTCAGGCAGCAAGGCTATCTGTTATGTGCAGTGTGCATTACTTTCCCGCAACCCACGTGTCGGTCATGCATTAATACTTTCAGGATCACTTTAAAGATTTTGCAGCTGTCAATTCAACGCTTTCAAAAGACTTTGTTCCAGTGTTTCTCGTCTCATCATAACTCGTTACTTCTCCAATAGTTTTCAAACACGTGTGCCTCAGATTTTATTCTCTCACATTGGGCCTGATAATCTCGCCAACCCAGATGATTTTATGGATTTTTCCAAAACAATATACCCATTATAAAGAAGACTGTTTTGAGGCATACTCATAATTTTTAAGGCATATAAGATGATTACTCTAGCTAGTGTAGGTTGATAAAGGGTATCCTAAGAATAGTTAAATTATCTAGATAACCTTGATTAATTTATCTATTTGCTTTTTAATTTATTTTTATTTTTTGAACTTTTTTTTAATAACGGAAAAATTCAAAAAAAAAACTTTAAAAACTTTAAAAAAATTATTAACTTTTTTAATATATTTTTATATTTTTTAGTCTTTTTTTAATAACGTAAGAATTAAAAAAAAGTTTTAAAAACTTTTTTTTAATAAAAAATAAATAAAAGTTTTTTAAAAAATAAATAAAAATAAAAATAATAAGTGTATTACTATCATTATTAAAATATGATGAATAAGAGGTTATTGATTTTACTACCTAGTGACTCTATTTTGTCTATGCTTCAAAAGTTTTGAATATGCCTCAAAATAACTTTCATTATAAATGAAGGGCTTTTTTGCAGCCTATTTCATTTTTGGGGAGTTCTTTTTGGGAATACAAATTGATTATATCATCTGGTCAGTGTAAAAAAATAAAAAGTGTCTTAGTAGTAGTAAATGATTAAGTTAATTAATTTTTAATTTAAAACCTAATCTAATTCAAAATAAAAAAACATCGCATCAGTTTCTATTTCTTCATCTTTCTACCTTCCTTTTCTTTCTGAATATTGAACGATTTAATTGTAATTGAGTCCGAAAAGGTAGTCCACTAAATCTAAAACAATTACTCTTTATGGTAATTTTTGACAAACCAATCTTTAAAAAAGCATATTGAATAAATAGAAATTCAAAAAATCAAATGATTTTTCGCACTCTGGAATTTTGGTTTGGCCGGTCAAAAAATGAAAAACTAGTCGAATCTCGGTGATTTTCTTTGCATACAGAAACATATTAAGGTTCTTCCAGAAAAAAAAACAACTAGCCAAACCTTTTGTTGTTCTTTTCATACGGGGAGCAAATTAAGGTTCGACTAAGATTTTTTTTTCCGACCTAGCTAAATATTGAGGTTCGGCTATCAAACATCGTACAATATTCTTTAAGAAAACTTACTTTTGGGGGTGGATCATTATTTGGGGTTACTCCGAGATTAGACCATCTATGGTCATGGGATATGAGTGTCCTGGTGGTTAGAATATTACTAATTTACCCTTTATTTTTTTATACTTACGTTATTTCCTTTACAATATATTAAATTATTCATATTTAAAAACAAACTAAAAACTTTTTACCTCTTATTTTTCCTTAATGGATTTTTTTATTTTCTTTTTCTTTTAAACTTTTTTTGCTTCGTTAAAAGATTTCATCTTTGTCGATTAATCACTGATTACAAAACCTTATTCAATTGTTGATTAATTTTTTTTATAACTAATGACTCATCGAAGACAAACTCCTAAAAATAATCCCGGTGCTAGAAGAGCTGAGACGAATGGATCACAACGATAACAAACCAAGCTAAGAATAATTTTAAATTTTTTTTAAGGAATAAATTAATTTAAAGCTCCTAGACAAACAGTTCAAGGCCCAAGAATGGTTTACATTAGGTAAGTGTTGACAAATCTATGGTATAGGCCCAAGAATGGTTTACATTCGGTAAGTGTTGACAAATCCATGTTGTTTTTTTTTGGTATTCCTTCATTGGAATAGGTTAGAATCATCAATTTAGGATTAATTTTTTTTTTTAAAAAGAAACCCGAATATATTCACACCAAATTAAAGATTACAAAAAGGGAAAAGTTATCATGTTATAACATCATGTGGCTTATTTCCCAAGTAGAGCTGACATTGCTTTTCCTCGCTAGCTTAGCTAAGACATCTGCAGCCTTGTTTAGAGTTCTTGAACAAATTTACATAAAACAAACTGAAACCGTGAAAAGCCATTTTTACAGTCATTTACAATTGCAAAAGTTCCCCAGTTGATGTTGTCAGTTGTTGCATTAATAGCTTGTACTAAGGAGAGATTATTTGATACCAAATCTGAGATTTCCATTCAGTTGCTGCAAGAAGGGAAATTGCTTCAACATCTAGAACAGAGTAAGCTACTGAAGTCCAGCATCTGGCTGCTGCAAACCTTCTGGAGTTGTTATAGAGGACAATTGTATGACCTGCAAAAGAGGAATATTTCTCCATAAAGGCATCAACAAACATTAGTGTACTATTTGTATGGGTAGTAATATTATTAGCAAACAATCTATAATTGACTTTACTAAGGACTCTTGAAATAGAGCTAGTTTTTAAGTTGTTAAAGAAATGTTGTGTCTGAGTTAAAGTATCCAGTTGAAGCTTAATTAAACTGATGACAACTAATGGGTTCTGAGTTTGTTTTTTAAGCTAGCTCTATTTCTTGCTTTCCAGATTTCCCATAAAATGATAATATAAACTTTAAAAAGAGCCTCAGAAGAAGCTGTAGGTTTCCTTTGAAACCAGTCCAAAATACAGTCTGTAAGACAATGATAATGATTCATACTATGTAATACATGCGTACAAAGACCAAACCATATTTACCTAGCAAAAGGACAATGAAAGAAAAGATGATCAAAAGTTTCAGAAAAGGTATTGCAGAAAGAGCACAAGTTATCAGATGTAATGCCTATTCGGAATAGATGAGATTCTAAAGGCAGAATATGATGCAAAAATTTCCATAAAAAAAATTATAAACAAAACTAAAACGGCCTAAAAAGATAAAACTACATTCATAATTCTTCAATATCATAGAAATTCTTCGTTCTTCGTCGGTACCCAATGATCTGTCTTCTATGCTGGCATTATGTATGTCGTTGTGGAAGTTGAGCACCTTCACTCATGATAATGCTATCAAAACATGGTCCTGAGCCCTACACCAAGTATTTCTCAACACTCTTTTGCTAGTGAACTTGAAATGAAGTTATTGTACAACCTTAGTCCTGACAACTCCTTTATACACTTAATTAGATGATTCCAAGGGGAAAACAGAAACACAAAGAAATTTATAGTAAGGCTTTAAAACCTTATAAATAAAGTAAAAATGAAAAGGAACAAGGAGACAAGAGAAAATGAATCAAGCCTTTTGGATTCAAAAGGTCAGCGGAGCAGAGGTCTAGATTTGAGTTTATTTAAAGCATAAATACACAGTCTCTACCCACTTAGATACACAGTCTATAACAACAAGGATGTAAAAATAACCATGTATTACATATTTCTATGAGAAATGGTTCCTAACTTCTGGCATCGCTCACAAGAAACACAATAATTGTGGGAGTCTTTAAATAATGATGGCCAGTAGAATCCACACTGCAATATCTTAGCAGCAGTCTGCTTATCACTAAAGTGACCCCTACAAGCATGATCATGACAAAAGGAAATAATACTGGACTGGTCACTCTCAGGTATACATCACCTAATAATATGGTCTGGACAATACTTACACAAATAAGGATCGTCCCAAAAGAAATGCTTTACCTCAGCTAAAAACCTAGAACGATCTGGTTTACCCCAGTGTTGAGGCATTCGACCAGTAACAAGATAATTCACTATATTCGCAAACCAAAGTAATTGGGAAACAAATGATAGTTGTTCATCAGGAAAACTATCTCTCACAGGAGGAGAATCATCAGGGGAATCCACAATAAGTCTAGACAAGTGGCCTGTTACTATATTTTCTTCACTCTTTTTGTCTCTAAGTTATAGCGAGAATTCTTATAACAAAAGGATCCATCTAATCAATCTAGGTTTAGTATCCTTCTTAGATAGAAGGTACTTCAAAGCAGCATGATCAGTAAAGACGATAACCTTAAAACCTAAGAAATAGGATCTAAATTTGTCTAAGGAAAAAACAATAGCTAACAGTTCTTTCTATGTGGTGTTGTAGTTCAGTTGGGCATCATTCAGGGTTTTTCTAGCATAGTAAATCACATGAAGTAATTTGTTTTCTCGCTGACCTAATGCAACACCAATAGCATAATCTGAAGCATCACACATTATCTCAAAGGGTAGGTTCCAGTTAGGTGCCTGGACTATAGGGGCGATAGTGAGTAATTTCTTAAGCTTCTCAAAAGCCTCTAAACAAGCATCATCAAAGACAAACTTAACATCTTTTGCAAGCAAATTGCAAAGATGTCTAGAAATCAAGCTAAAATCCTTAATGAATCGATGATAAAAACCTGCATGCCCTAAGAATGACCTAACATCTCGTACAGTTTTGGGAACCTGTAAAGTCTTAATAAAGTCAACTTTGGCTTTGTCTACCTCTATACCCTTAGAAGATACGATATGGTCTAAAACAATTCCTGATCGAACCATGAAATGACATTTTTCCCAATTCAGCACTAAATTCTTTTCCTTACATATAGTCAACACTAATGTCAAATGATCCAAGCTCTCACTAAAAGATAACCCAAACACTGAAAAAATCATCCATAAAGACCTCTAGAAACCTTTCTACCATGTCAGAAAATATGCTCATCATACAATATTGAAAAGTAGAGGGTGCATTACACAACCCGAAAGACATGCGTCTATAAGCAAAAGTACCAAAGAGACAGGTAAAAGTGATTTTTTCTTGGTCTTCTAGGGAAATAACAATCTGATTAAAACCATAAAAACCATCTAGAAAGTAATAGTGGCTATGTCCAGCTAATCTCTCAAGCATTTGGTCGATGAAAGGAAGGGGAAAGTGGTCCTTCCTTGTGACCTTGTTCAGTTTTCTATAGACAATACAAACACGCCACCCCATGGTCACTCGGGTTGGGATTAACTCATTGTTATCATTTTGGACTACAGTGATACCTGATTTCTTAGGAACAACCTGAACGGGGCTGACCCACTTACTGTCTGAGATATGGTAGATAATACCCGCATCTAACAACTTAAGTACCTCATTTCGAACTACTTCTTTCATGTTAGAGTTAAGTCGACGTTGCATCTCCCTAGACGGTTTGGTATCATCTTCTAAATGAATCTGATGCATACAAACAGTAAGACTTATACCCTTAATGTATGTTATGGTCCACCCTAAAGCTTCCTTATTGTCTTTAAGCACGGTCACTAGCCTACTTTCCTGGTTACTATCCAAGTCGGATGCGACAATCACAAACAAAGTCTCACATGGGCTTAAATACATATACTTCAGAGTATCTGGAAGTTATTCAATGTCCAACTTAGGAGGCTCTTCTAGAGAAGGAATTAGGGTAGACTTAGAAACTGGTAGTGGTTCGAACTTAGGTTTCCATCTATTACTAATGTATATCAAAGGGGTTGAGTCTAACAAAGCATTCACCTCATTAATCACACTATCATCATCAAAATCAAAACCAAAGTGGGCTTGGCATTTCTCTAATGGATCTTCTAAAAAAGTGTTTGGTAATGACTCCTTAACTAATATTCCTATCATGTTCACCTCTTCAATGCACATGTCATCTAGTTCAGGTGGTTGCTTTCTAATATTGAAAATATTCAGCTCAGTAGTCATATTACCAAAACATAAGTTCGTAATACCATTTTGACAGTTAATGATCGCATTCGATGTAGCTAAAAACGGGCAACCTAATATCACATGTATCTGATTCTCTTGGTCAGGGACAGGTTGGGTATCAAAGACAACAAAATCCACTGGACAGATAAACTTATTGACCTCAATAAGAACATCCTCTATGACACCACGAGGAATTTTCACAGACCTATCAACTAATTGCAGCGTTATCTGAGTAGGTTTCAAATCACCAAGTCCTAGCTGGAGGTACACACGGTAAGTTCACACTGGCTCCTAAGTCAAGTAACGCTTTCTCAACATGGTAGTTACCTATTGTGCAAGAAATGGTTGGGGAACCTGGTTCTTTGTACTTAGGAGTTGTATTGTTCTGGTTAATTGAACTCACATGAATAGTTAGAAAGGCTTTCTTTTGTACACTAAGCTTTCACGTACATATATCCTTAAGGAACTTGGCGTAAGTAGGAATCTGCCTAATTGCATCTAATAATGGAAGGTTGATAGTGACTTGCTTAAAAACCTCTAATATATCGTTAAACTTGGATTCCTTCTTTGTTGGAACTAACAGTTGTGGGAACTGGGCTCTGGGCACAAAATATGGCTTATGAGGAACTGCATCGGGCCCTTTAGAGACTTAGCCATTCTATTCATCTACTGACTCAGAAGGATGAACTACAATATGTTCACTATCAAGCATGGTTACCTTGTTATCTACCACTTTACCATTTCTAAGGGTTCAATTGAATTCACATGCATTGATGATTTCTCACCAGAAGATAATTCATGAACTCCTCTAGGATTGGGGTGTGTTTGACTAGGGAACTTTCCTTTTTCTCTTTCTCTCAAAGACTCAAAAATTTGACCAACCTGGGTTTCTAAATTGGAAATAGCCTGACTGTTAGCCTGAACAATCTTTTGATTTTCTTGTAAACTTTGGTTGACTGACTGCTGAAAATTTGTAGTGTTGTGAGTTAATAAGGCAAAAGACTTTGCTAAACTTATGATCGTCTTATCTATCGGATTTTAAAATTGTGCCGGTCATGAAGGATTCTTAGTATAACCAAAATCAGGGGGAAGCTTAAAATTACTAGACTGGCCTTGACTCTGGCTCTTAAACCAAGAAAGGTTAGAATGGTTTCTCCAACCAGGGTTATAGGTTTCTAAATAAGGGTCAAACTTCTGATGATTATCAAATCTAGTGTTATTATAAAGATCATGAGGTTGCTCTTCAACAATCTGTCCTTCCAAAATGACTTGGGCTCAATTCCACTACTAGATTGACTCAGTTCTAAAGCTTCTAACCTTTTTGATATAACTGCTATTTTGGCATCTGATTCAAAAGATCCTTCTACCCTATTGACATTTCCTCTATTTAAAAAAATTGGTTTCTGGGGCTCCCTACTGTTTTCCCATTGCTGGAGTTTTTCGGCGATTTCATTCAAAAATGTCATCGCACCATCGACCGTTTTATTTTTGAACCCACCTGTGCATAAAGACTCAACCATGGTTGTTGTCGAATAATCTAAACCCTCGTAAAGGATCTGAACTAGCCTTACTTTTTCTAAACCATGATGAGGACATTATGATAATAAGTCATTGAACCTTTCCAAATACCTATATGAATATTTTCCCTCTTGTTGAGCAAATATGCAAATCTGCTGCCTTATAGATGATGTTTTGTGCCTAGGGAAAAACTTCTGGAAAAAGGAAGATTTAAGTTATTCATAGGTTTCAATTGACTCAGAAGTCAAATTATATAGCCAAGATTTGTCTTTGTCTCTTAGTGAAAAAGGAAACAATCTAAGTTTCAATGCTTCATCATCTAGGACCTTAATCCTGATGGTACTACATATTTCCTCAAAATCCCTAACATAGAAATAAGGGTTTTCATTATCTTTCCTTAAGAAGATTGGGAGCATCTGTATGGTCCTAGGTTTCAACTCATAATTTGCTTCAGTTTCAGCTAACTTGATACATGATGGACGAGAAGTCCTAGTCGGGTTCAACAAAGCTTTTAAAGTTGCCATTGCTGGCGCTATCAAAGGACTAAAAATAACTTCTTCACACAGTGTCAAGTTCTCAAAATTGAAATTTCAAAAAACAGGGCCCTCAAAAGAAGAGTCTTTGAGGTCCTCGTTTCCAGAGACAGAACTACTAGTTTTTTCGCTAATCAAACAACCTAGAGTATCTCTTTTCCAAGCTCGCTCACTGATGTTTTCAAGCGGTCTTGGCATACACTAAAAAAACTAAAAAAAAAAATCATAATTGGAAGGGAATTCTAAACAATCACAAGCAAGGCTAACTCAACCAAATCAAACCTACTGAATCTAGCGAACAAAAAGCAGGATTGCTTCACTTAGATTGTTTCTAGAACAACTTCTATTCTTTCAAAAGGAAACTAATTACAGTTTTAGCAAACCTCTTAGAACGATTCGAATTAGATTAAGTCGAACAGAAGCAGGATAAGCTCTAAGGAGCTTTGATAACCCTGTCTCTTTTGCAACGTTTCCTTGTGTTACAAGGCAGCTCTAATCAACTTAAAATAATCTTCCTGAACTTTGAGTTAGGCTAACAGAATAACCAATACATTCCTTTTGAATGACTTTCCTATAAGCTCGCTACCCTATCTGTGTCTTTCTAGTCAAATTTTAAGCTTAAGTTTGCGTTTGGTAACGTGTTCCTAAAGAGGGCAAGAAGAAAACGGTGATGAAATCCGAGTCCTTATCTTGTATCGCCAGTTCTTGCCCTTTACTAAAAAATAATTCCGTATTCAGTTCCTCAACATATATGCATACGAATGAATACATTAAACCCACTTTAGACGGGAATACAGTTCCTATGTCAATGTACGAACCCGAGAGGCCGAGACAATATAGTAATTGTCGTCCTTCCCTGTTGCAGTTTATATTTAAATTACCCTTCCGTAGGGTTTAAAAATAATAATAATTGCCAAAGTCCCAAAATAAAGTCCAAAAGTATCCAAAAGTAAAATAATTTTTTTTTACAGAATTAATCAAAGATTTCCTAATACAATTTTCTAAAGAAAAAAGAAACAAATAAAATCTAAAAAATAAATAAATAAAAATAAAATATAATTAAAAATAAAATTATTTGTCTTTTTTCCCGTTATTTTAGCTTTAACTTTAACTCCAAGTCTTTAATCACCAAAGTCTTTGGCTCAATTTCCTTTTAATCCGAAATCCAAAACATGTAGCAAAAAGATAAATACCCAAAGAAACGTAAAATAGAACAAAGTAAAAATAATACTAAAAACAAAAAAAAAAACCTAAAAAATAAATCTAAAACGCTAAACCTAAAGACAAGTCCGCGTCGGCGACGCCAAAAATTAATGTGTTTTAGAAATCGTGGTAAAAGATTCGATACTCAGACTTGTAAATATTTGATTTTTAAACCTAATTTTTAATACTAAAAATAAGGAAGATTAAAGTAAACTTGATTTTAAATTATGGAAAGAACTGAGACTAAGGATTCCACCATTAGCCAATTTTTCAAGTGATTTAGCATTAATAATTATCTTGTAATTCATATATTCAATTTATCCAAAATATTGCCAAGGTTAGATTTCCAAAATATTAGTTGTAAATCAAAAGTATGAGACATCAAAAGCTCTAGACTCAGCATGACCCATCAAAAGAAAACACAACTAATTGATAAAAATCATTTTTTCCAAATTTAATTCAAAGAAAATAATTATAAAAGAATTACAAAAAATTAATAAAATGAGAATTACCACTTTATTATTGGAAAAATGGCTTCCTCCGTCGCCCCAGTGATGTGATTAGCTCATCATGTTGGAAACACTCTCAAAATAATTTTTCATAGCTCAAAAAGTGTTTACAAAGAAGAAATAAAAACAACACTGAAGGTTTGATACAGTTATAACTGTTACAAGTTGTGTTCTCTGTGTGGCTGAAGATAATAGAAAATAGAAGCAATAAAGTACGGTTCCTGGGCGCTGAAAAAATATGAATCAATACGCAACAAAATCAGCGACCGTTTTTTCTAGCCTTATGTTCTTCGTCTTCTTCTTCATCAGCAGAAAGTTTTTTTTTTCTTCTGAATTTTTTCTCACGTCTTTGGCTTGATTTTTCTTCGGTCTCTTCACTATTTATAGGCTTAGGTAACCCTAGAAACCAATCCTAATCGATAAGGACTAAAAGAAACAATTCCAAACCAACTCAAAATCTCGTAAATCCAAATCAGAGTGTACTTTCCTTTTCCGGAGTGAACATGATTTTTCTAGCTTGTTTCACGGCATGGAACTCTCATGAATGACGAGTTTCAACCTATATTGATTGTTTCTTCAGTTTGAGATATCAAAAACACGTTTTAAATCCCATAAACTTCGGTTCTCAACTAATCCAGATTTTTTCTCTCGCGTGAAGAACATTTCCCGCCCTTTCCGGAATTTGAATTTGAAAGGGGGTGCCCGTAATCCAACTGGTGGGTTCCTTTATCGATTCTTCTGGGTGTCTTTAGTAATTTTTCTAGGTGCCTTTAACAACTTTTTGAGCCGGTTTTTCCACAAATGTTTATTTCTCAAAAATACCTACAAACATATAAAATCACACATTAAGTATAAAATCGAGAACTAATAATACAGAAAATTGAGAAAAAATTAGACACAAAAATGTGTATATCACTAGATAAAGCATCCATACAAATAATGAAAATGTAAGGGGATAAGCTATCCCCTTGTAGAAGTAAAAGGTTTCCAGGGAGCTCCATTCAACAACAAAGTAATACTAGGAGTAATGATACAGTGATATATCATTTGACACCATTTTGCATGAATTCCTAATTGTTTAAACACATCTCTAATAAAAGACAACTCAAGGTGGTCAAAACCCTTGGACATATCCAATTTAATGACAATGTCCCCTATTCTATCCTTTCTCCTTTTCATGGTATTTAGTAATTCATGGGCTATAATGGCCCGAATTCAAGTTGATTATGTTTCGCTTCTTCCTCAGAGAAAGACGATCTGGTAAGGAGGGGATGATATTATCTTGTATACATCTCCCTGGTAAAATGGGGAGATGATTTTATCCATGGTAGGTTTCATTCTGTTCACCATTAACTTAGTAATAATTTTATAAGTGGAATTACATAAGCTAGTAGGATGAAAATCAGCAGGAGTAGCATGACAAGAACCTTTAGGAAAGAGAGTTTGAAAAGTAAAATTTATACTAGGATCAAAATATTGATTACTGAAAAAATCTTGTAATAATTTAACAATTTCATTTTCAACAATATCCCAACTAAATTTGTAAAAACCCAATTGGAATCCATCAGGTCCCGGTACCCTCCAATAAGATATTTGAGATATTGTAGCTTTTATCTCATCTAGATCTGGGATTCTAAGTAAATTGACATTATCAGACTCAATTATACAAGGGGAAATTAGATTTAAGCAACTCAATGTCATGTGAGGGATTAGAAGATGTTGAAATATGTTGAAAATGATTTGTTAATAAACTTTTTATTTGAGGTCTCTCTTGATACCAGATTCCTAAAGAATTATGCAAAGAAGTGATAGGCGCTCAATTCATACATTTTTACCGCTTAATCTATATTTTTTAGTGTTTATATTTTATGCTAATGCATTACTTTTGTTCTTTTATAGTGTGTTCCGGAAAAATATTAGTTGCAAGAGAAACAAGGCTAAATGGGCTTAGCGGCAGTTGTTAAGAAGAGAGGCTTCTAGCAGTGGTCAACGCTTTGATACATCGCTGTTATAAGCAACCAACTGCCACTAATTCCGAAGTTCCTCAATCTATGAAGAAGGAGCTCTCTGATGTTTGCAAAGCTTGCTTTTCAGCTGATGCCGTGAACGGGCATGCTGATTTTGTGAGAGAGTACAAGCAGGACTTTGAAAGCGTTGGCACGTGAACTGAAAAAGAAGATTTGATATGAGACAGAGGGGAGGAAGAGAAGTACATATAGGCTGGAGAGGCTATGGAGTAGTGTTGAGGTGGTGAGATAAAGAAGGGGGACAAACTTCTGACGCATGTGGGGGGGCTTATAGGTTTTCTGTTTAATAGAGGAAGTACGGCAGAGAGTTTCCTGTGTAGGCTAGGCTTTGAAGGCGTGAGGTGGACATTGGCTGATTGGTGTGAAGAGAAATGAACATAAAAGGTGGGACCGATATACCACGTGAAGGGGAAAGAAGAGTACGGTTGGAGACTTGGTCCTTTTGGGGTTCGGTTCTGGGAGTTGGCGTAAAATGATTGGAGGTAGAGTAGAAGAGGGACATACCCACGTGGGTTTGATATAAAAGCGTAAGAGCTAAGGACTTTCTGGGGAGCTTTCTTTTAGGTTGCTTTTTAGTTTTTGCTTTCGGAGGAGTGGACGACGAAGAAGGGAGGAGTAGGGGGAACAGAGAAAAACAGGAATGACGGCTGGAGGTGAGAGAATGTCAGAAAAGGTTGACGCTGGTTGGTAGAGGTTGTCTGTTTCTCTTCTCCTGGTACGGTGGAGTAGGAAGAGAGGGTAGATTAAGCTAGAGAGATAAAGAGTGGCAGTGAAGTGTTGCGGCTGAGAAGGGGATAAACTACGAAGTTGTACAGAGATTAGAGTATTGCTCAAAAATTGGATTTAATCTTTTCCTTCTTTCTTTATCTTAATTATTTTTATGAGTTTTGAGAAACCCAACTCGATGTTCTAAATTCTGTGACTAGGATTTTGGGTAGAAACCAATTTTGATTATGGAAAAATTATAAATTAATGGTTTAAATGTTATGTAATTTATCTTCATTGTTAACTTGATTAATTATTGCATAAATAATAGATTTGATCATATATGCTTTCCGTTTGATATGTCGTGCTTAGATTAGATTCTTAGACGGTGTATACAATCAATTAGATATTTGATTCCTTGAAATTATATATGGGTTAGATAGTTCTACTGATTGTTTATGCTTTTGAACTGATATGCCATGCTTAACAACATTAGATGGGATATACTTTTCGATTGATAAGCAATTCTTTAGAAATATCAACTTGGAAGCGAAGAAAATTATAGTGGTGAAACAATAATTTGGGGGATTAGATGTGAGTTCTATATATCAAATTGGCGAAAACCGAAAACCCTAATGCTCTCTCTACTTGGTCACATTGTTTTTTTTTTAGCTAAGCTTATTTTATTATTTTCTTGTTCATTAGAATTTTTGAAAAACCCAAAAATATTATTTCTGATTAGTTTAATTGAGATATTAATTGCAGTATTGTCCCCGCTCCCTGTGGGTTCGACCCGTACTTGTCGTTGTCTGCATTGTAGACACCGTGCTATTGCGGTTTATTTATATAGGTATTTAAAAATCCTATTAAGAAGCTATGTGATTTCTTCTATGACGAAAATTTGCTCTAGCATGAAAATATTTAGTATTTTTATCACCGTAAGAAAAATAATTATCCCTAGATGCTTGTCTAATATGCTGATTATACACATCATACTAATGAGATAATTCTAAAGAAAGATTATTATAAGCAGGCAACAATTCAGCTTGAGGACTAAACTGAACCAAAGAAGATACTTGTTATTTTAATATGATTTATTTTCCGTGTGAGACTACCAAAAGTTTTTTTACTCCATGAAGATAAAGCATATTGAGTATTTTCTAATTTTGAATGCAAAACATCAGGATCATGACTAGAAATAGAAGCATTCCAAGCAACAAATATAATGGTTTTGCATTCAGTGTGTCCTAGCCATTGCTCATATAAACGAAATGGCCTAACAAAACGAGTCCAAGAAGTTGTCAGATCTCATAACATTGGGGCATGATCAAAACCAATGGGTAATAAACTTGTTATTTGAGCAATAGGGAAACTATTATGCCAAGAAACATTAGTTATAGCCCTATGTAATTTTACCCGGATTAAAGCATCACCTTGTCGATGATTGGACCATGTAAAAGGGTCTCCTGCCCACATAAAATCAGTTAAACCTAGTTCTCTAATGATATGATCTGAAAAAACATTTTTTTTATTTGGATATAGACTGCCGCCCACTTTTTTTAGATGTAGAAAGAGTGGTATTTATATCTCCAAGAAGGACCCAAGGTAAATGATAGTGAGATAAAATTTTTATAGCAGACCATTGATGAATTATATCTTGTTCATATATAACACCATAAACACATGTTAGAATCCATTTACCTATTGATGCATCAGTTTGAACAAGAAAAAGAATACATTTTTTTCCTCCTGAAGTTGGAAGCCATCCATAGAAAGCAAAAACCACCAGATAAGCCTATGAAACTTTAGAATAAACATTTGGGTAACCAAACTTTTTTTTTTTTGAATAAATTACATTTTCTTAAATCCAGTTTTTATTTCAGTCAAAAATATAATGTCTGGGGAATGAGATTGAATCTCACTTATTAAATGATTTTGAGTCAAAGATTGTCCAATTCCTTGGACATTCCAAGCCAAAATTTTCATGATAAAAACCTGGATAAGATAAACTTTGTAAGTGAATGAACGAACTAAACTAGCAAAATAAACAAAATAATATGTAGAACAAGAAGTAAAAAGAACTGAAGGAAAACAAATCTAAATATTACCTGTTCATTAGCTTCATTATTTGTTCCATGTGTTTCCTGGGTACTTTGTTGTAAAAGTGTTTCACTTGAAACCCCTGTCTGGAGAAGAAACTAATCTTCAGTTCTAGGCCTTTTACTTCCCCTAATATCTAATGAAGTATTAATAATTTGTGTTCCTCTATTTTATGCTTCTTGAGAGTTGTTGTTCTGAGATTTGCTGGAGGCTCCCAATGTTATAGTCTTAGGTAACATTTTATGTGTTGAAGGGGTTTTTGGTAGAGCTTTATTCATGAAGAAACGATATAGTAATTGCAATTCTTGTTGCAGTTGATTTTCTATAGTAGCACAATATTTATTCTTATGGTTTGGAATATATATCTTGATTTTAAAATAAAAACCAGTCCCACTATATATATTGATTTTAAAATAAAAACCAGTCCCACTTAACTAAAAAATTATTTATTTATATAAAAAACGGACCCACCAATTAAAAGAAATATTTGTTTGTACAAAAATTAGATCCAGTTGGCTAATTTGTCAATTCTCCCACGGTCCAAAACCGAGTTTTCCCAGTCACATGACTTGACATATTGGTTAAAATGCCAATGCCCACTAGAGTTGCTCAAAACCATTTTTCTTCTTCTTCATTAATCTTCTTTTTCTTCTTTTCATTCACAAAACCATTTTTCTTCTTCTTCATTAATCCCCTTTTCGTTAAAACACCATTAAAACACTATGAACTCTAGGTTAGAGTTCCGTTTAATTATGGTACACTAAAAAATTATTATTCTCTATCTTTTATCAATAATCTTAATACTTAATACCATCCCTCACTCCAGAATAAAACTAACACTGGTGGAGCTTACCCTCTCCCTTATTGGCTGGTGAGCGTAACCACGCACTTTCATTGGCTAGGAGGGAAACCATTCGTGTTTGTTGGATGAAATTTGGTGACATATGGCGCGTTGATGCAGGAACGTGTGGTACAAAATGGGTAGGTGGTTGATACATACCAGACGGACGACCCTCATCATTTCTTATATTTGGTCGTTGGATGGTTAAGATTTGAGTTTGGACAGACGAAAATCAATTTTCTATTCTTACACCCTGTTTACATGATTTTTTAAAATCATATACTGTTGAATATTTAAGACGTCGATCGGACGACTAAAGGGTTATATATAATTTTCCGGAGAAAACCTACCTAAACCATTGTCCTTATTTCTTTCCCTTTCTTTCTCCATTGCTGCTGCTTCTCTTTGTTTTTCATCGGTCTCCTTCTTTGGTTTCTGGTGATTATAGTTATACAACTAATTTATGTTTTTTTTGTTACAGGTGTGGTCGGAGAGGAGTAATAAAATCCACTTTCTTTTGCTCCAGGTGACCTTGATGTTATTTTCTTAATGAACCAGTAAGGATTATGGAGTAAGCTTGGGTTTTCTTTCTCTCTTTCATATGAATTTTAAATTTGTTTTTGATTAGGGTTTTACAATTCAGTGTTCAAATAGTTATTTTTGTGATTTTAGCTCACTGTTTTATTGATTTATTAGCAGGTGCAAAAACTAAAATTCTCAATCATGTATGTATTTTCTGTTAGCTTTCGATTTTTTTTTTTTGTGTGTATGTCTGGTTTGGGTTTGTAGCTTTAGGTTTTGACGATTTAATTAGGGTTTACTATGAGATTTGTATTATTTTGATTTGACATTATTCTTTAGGTTTTTGACGATTTAATTAAATGTTGTTTGCCACTCTCTATAGTTCAGGTTAGCTTTCGTTTTCGAGTAATTTGGTTCAAATGCTATTTGATGGATTCAATTGATTTGTACATGACAGATGACTACTGTCGTTTTAGAAAAGTGGTAAAAATAATTTGTTCACTGAGACTTGTAAAGATTCGTTTTAGACCGAATTTTGATTTAAACTAGAAAATAAGTAAAAATATTTTAACATATTGGGAAAAACTGAGACTCAGGATTCCACCAAAATCACTTATGAATGATTTCTACAATGATTCTTTAACACTTATAGCTCTTTAATTGACTCTGTTTCTTTACCAAAAGTAGATTTCTAAAACATTAACTGTAAATCGTAAGCATAGCGCATCAAAAGTTGTTAAGTCTCATCATACACCATCAAACAAAATCACAACTAATTAGAAAAAATCATAAATCAATTTAAAACCAATGCAAAAGTCATAAAGAATCAAAAATAGTTACCTTTCATTCATGAAATATGGCTTCCTCCATTGTCCCAGTGATGGGGTTTAGCTCATCATTCTAAAAACGCTCTCAAAAGATTGGTACATGGCTCAAAAGTGCTTGAGAAGAAAAAAAGAAGCTAAAAATTAGAAAACAAGGAATCTAAGACGTTTATAAACGTTACAGATGGACTGTTGCTACAGTTCTAAAATAGGTGTAGATGCTAAAAGGAATTGGTAACAAGAACCCATTGAACGACTGATCGTGGATGCGGTTGCGAATAAGAATTTACAACCGTATTTACGACTCTTCTTCTCTGTCCTTCTGGTCTTCTTCTTCCTCGTCCACGAGTAAAGAACTTTTTCTCTGAATTTTTTCCAGCCTCCCCCCTTGATTTTTCTTCGATCTATTCTTCTTTTATAGGTCTAGGGAAACCTAATAACTAATCCATATTCGATAAGGACCGAAATATCTCCCAAAAACATATTCAAAACCCGTGTTAATCTAAATGAGGGAAGGAATTTATTTCCGGTAGCAGCAAGGGTTTTCAAGCTATTTTCTCGGCATGAATTACTCCTTCTGACGTGTTTGGACGCGTTAAAGTTGTTTCTTCTTGTTGCCATATCAAGTACTTGTTTCAATCCCATAAAAAATAGGAAACCAAAACTACTCATATTACTCTCCCACGTGAAGAAAATTCTTCCCACCATTTTCAGTTTCAAACCAAAGGAGAAGGGGTAATATGAACCAAGATTGGGGTGCCTTTATCAACTAGCATGGGTGCCTTTAGTAATTTCTAGGTGCCTTTATCACTTTTAGAGCTAATTTTTCCACAAATGTTTATTTCTCAAAAACACCTACAAACACATAAAATAACACAATAAATACTAAACGAGCATTAACAATATAGATAACAGAGGACAAATTAGACATAAAAATGTGTCTATCAAATACCCCGAAACTTATTATTTGCTAGTCCTCGAGCAAATCTAATCTAGAAAATAGAAATATAACTCATTTTTGTAGGAATCACCACTACACTTAGCACGTGCAGCTAGCCGTTAAACTCCTAGGTGACCCTAGAAGACGAGTGTTATCTCGTTAGTGTTTACAAGAGGTATACCCACAAAACCTTTACTCCAAATTTTTAGCTACTTGTGAACGATTGAGGGTAGACACTAAACATGATATTTAGTTGGATACTAATTTTTTTGTCTATGGGAATCATTACCCTATATGAGTCCAATTATTTTATACGAGTTTGTACTCAGCGTACTAAATTTCATACAAGAATTCAAAACTCTACTTAGATAGTCGTTCAACCAAGATATTTAGAATCTATCAAAGTTCAATCACAATAATAGATTTGAAAGATGGAAATGGAAAAAATGATGAAGTTTGCACATGTTGACTAAGGTTAACGGTGTTTCCCATATCTTTTTGAAGTTCAGTGTCACGATGAATCCTAATGGATTGAGATACGCTCCTACTGGTCTTGATCCGTATACTAATATCGACCCAGCTGGTATATAAAAGGGCCCCAGCGGTCGATTTATTGAACATAAAAAATAAAATTATTACTATTTTTTAATTTTTTATCGACAACATGATTAGATATTTTGAATCCAAGCGCATGCTCCTTGTCAGCAGATTACATGATAGTTTCCAAGGATCCTGTGTTCCACGCTTGCTTAGGCGACAGAGACAGAGAGAACACACACATATTGCTATCCAAGTGTCATTTTTATTTGAAATTATTGGTCAAGTTCAATTAAAAAAATGGGGCTTGATCATAATCACTCTATTTCATCCTAGCGGAGACAACAAGGCGATACTAGTGCCCCACCAAATCACTTAGAAAAACACAAAAAGTTGCAAAAATAAAAACAGAAGGTGATATGGTCGAGATAGACTCCGAGATATGGTGAAAACTATTATGTTATTTCTAATACCTGAGCTAGGCGTCCTTTTATGAATATACCATTTAGCTGGGCACGCTTATAAAAAAAACTATGTATCCATCTACCTAGAATGGTTAGTGTCATCCTGAATAATTCACAAATTTCTAGACTTTGGAGTTTCATATTTCAAGTTAAAGTTTCTCCCTTACCCCCAAACTTAAATCTAACATTGTCAATGTTCTAAAAATAAATGATTAAAAGCATGAATAGGGAGAAACTGTTACCACTTGAAGAAAAAGAGTTAAGGAAGGATATTACCGAGGAATAAGAGCATGGGTTACCTCCCAGTAAGTGCTAAGTTTAAATTTTTCAGCCAGACTAAGAAAGGACTAGTCACCTTATAGAATCATATAGCAATAGCCGGAACAATTGTGGGTCATCATAACCAAATAAATATGATACAAATAAAAGGAAACTGCAACAAGCCAAAAAATGGACAAACCAAGCACACCCTTATCTAGTTTTTTGTTTAAGACAACTACATTTAGTTGTGGTTCAGGTTCAGGTTCTAGAAAAGGGTCTAGTAAAATATTTCATGGGATGAATTTCCTCATAGGAAGGATCAGAAGGATCAAGTTGTAGGGTCTGGAAAAACTCAATTAAGAACTTAGAAACATATAATAATAACATGAATAATTATGGATCCTCAAAGTTAATCAGATTGGACTCACCCAGTTGACCATTATGAAAATGGTGGTCATTCTTAAGCAAATGTGTCGATTCTAATCTCCTAAAGTAATTAGGCTTAGTCTCAAAACTTAATAACTGACACATTTAAAACTCATACTTTCCCATTATTGGAAGTAAAATTTTTTGTTGGAAAACAAAGTCAATCTTGATATTATCAACAATGTAATACACATGCAAATACAATATATAATACAATTTTTTGTAGTCAAGGTCTCAATTTCCCCATTTTTTTTTATTTGGGCTCATTTGATGCCTCATTTGACCACAAAACAGGTTACATATGAAACATAACAATGGATTCACGCCAAAGCCAAATCACAAAGAATAAAAAGAATAGAGGAAGCTGGAGAACTTTTACCTAGGAATGTTGTTCTGTGTGCAATATAGTTAGGGGTGACTTGAAATTTTATTTTATTTTTATTTTCTTGTTGGCTATCAACAAAGGGGTTTTGGGAAGTTTTAATGATGTTAGTGATTTAGTAGGATGGGGAGCCTTAAAGATTGTTAGTGAGAGCAACATTTCTTTTGAAGGTTTGATTTATTAGACTGTCTGGTTTATTTCAGCAGCAAGAAAAGCATTGTAATGGTTGTTTAGTACTTAGTTAGTCGAAGACATTTTCAAAGTTGGTTTCTTAAATGAATTATGTAATGGAAAGTGTACTGTAATATCCTAGATAACAACAGAACGATAAAATTGAAGATAAAAAAAGAAGCCAAAATAAAAAAAACGGGGGTGCTATTCACCACTTTATTTTATTTCTCTATTCACCACTCAACACAATCTAAACCGTACATCTTGAAAATGGTGAACCCTTTTGGTCAATGGTGGGTCCCGGCTGAACAACCTTGAACCAATATATTTGTAACACGTATACTTGAATGGTTAACAAAGAGATAAAATAGAGTGGTGAATAATCAATACATTCGTGACACATATACTTGAGTGGTGAGTAACATCCCCGTAAGAAAATAAAATCAATAATTTTCAGTAATTACACCATATCGTCCGTAAACAGATATCATATCTCAATATTACTTTTGATAATAATGTTCATAAATGGAATAATATGCACATTCAAGGGCGAAGGTTCCAATATACATTCTATGATTAGATCTCCAAGTTGTCTAAGATTCATGTGAGATATGACCTTGGTATTTCCATCAATAAATTGTTCGATGTAATTAATTTTGCAGAACATACGTTAATATGTTGTTCGGTGCACGAATAACACAATATCTTATTCGCAGTGCATGGTTGATGCTTGATGACTATGCGCATAAATTTTTGACAATTGTGTTTTCTATATATTTCATGACAATTGGGTACAAGGACGGTTTCATTATGAAAAATATCGAGCATCAATAGTTGATGCTTGGGGATATGTTTATTCCCCTGGCACTAGGTACCCATGGTATAAATTTGGGAACAAGGGGTGTAACTTGCTGAAACGAGATTTTATCAAGAAATTTGGTTATATTGGCCGAGAATCCCCGAGAACGAGAAAATTGCTTAGTGAAATCAGTCTCTCATTCACATGTATTTTTTAACTTAATTTTGGCTAAATTTATCAATATTCGTAAAAATCACTGGGTTATGCTATTAGCCTTTTTTTTTCTTCGTCGCGTTATGACACCATTGTTGAAAACCTAAAGATAATGTTCCTTTTAGGGTCGCTCAAGCTTCTTTTCACCTAATTCAGCAACAACAACAAAACCAGAACATCATCCAATTACTCTCATTTTGACGTGCCAAATGGATCTTTGTTGTATTAGTTATAAGACATTACATAGCCAAATTGAAAGATCTTAGCAAGTTTATACTTAGATTTAC
Organism: Papaver californicum; assembly: GCA_023531435.1. Taxonomy (NCBI): domain Eukaryota; kingdom Viridiplantae; phylum Streptophyta; class Magnoliopsida; order Ranunculales; family Papaveraceae; genus Papaver; species Papaver californicum. The sequence continues at coordinate 4,126,114 of JAJJMC010005943.1, read as the reverse complement.
ATGAGATAAAATTTGCACAATCATTTTATAATGCATGTACGAGATCATTTTGTATTTTTTTTTTGTCTATTTCACTATATTACTCACATTAGTGTAGGGTGTCTCTTGCAGCGAAGAACTCAAGAAAGACCTCACATTGGCAGTTAGAAAATATGTTTGATTTCTAAAGAAAGATATATCAGTGCATTTCCTTGATTACATCTTCTTTGACAGGAAACACTTTGTATGCTTTGAACTATTTAGAGTTGGCAATCCATTTTATATTAATATCGTGTTTTATTTATCGTCTCTAATGTCAGATATCGATATAACTATATACTGAGTGTGATTTTCCCTTTAATTACAAGAAGTTGGAACATGTAAGAATAGTTGAGTTGGCCGCTTAATTCTTAATGCAAATATATGTTTTCTCAAGAAATATATATCAATGCATTTCCTTGATTACATATTCTTTGACGGGAAGCATTTCATATGTTTTGAACTATTTAGAGTAGGTAATCAATTTTATATTAATATCATTTTTTTTAGTGTCCCTAATATCATATATCGATACCTATATAGTGAGTGTGATTTTTTATTTAACTACAAGAAGTTGGAGCCTAGAAGAGCAATTGAGTTGGCCGCTTGATTCTTAACGCAAGTATATGATTTCTTAAGAAAGATATATCAGTACATTTCCTTGATTACATCACTTCGATGGTAAGCACTTTATATGCTTTGCACTATTTAGAGTCGACAATCTATTTTATATTAGTATCATCTTTTTCTTTAGTGTCTCATAATTTCATATATGATACAACTACCAATAGTACCGATGTTCGTAATGTTATGAACTACTTACGAATTTCAAAAATTAATATAATTTTTTAAAATTATTTTCATTGTACATTGTATTTGTTATTTGGGACCCTTCTAGGAGTGCAGGGAGAAGCCCCGCCTCTCTAAATACGGATGAATTTCTATTTTTATCGACGACTTGGCTATGGATCCTATAAATTTACCTGCTTGGATTCCAAGTTTGACTGCTCCTTGGCTAAATGCAGCAACCAAACTCACCTTACCTTCACCAGAAGATGACCCAAGGATCACCGCCGCAGGATCTTTTAATGTATCCACCAAATATTCAGCTGCGCTTTTTAGTGAATCAGCATCTAAATCATCCATGTTCTCAACAAGAACCCCGTGGAATATATGAGTGGGAAAGCATTTTGAGTTCAGCGATTTTATTTTCTTGAGAATTGTACTTTCTTTTATTCTGGAATAACATAAAAATAATCCGAGAACATAAAAAATCTTGGTACAGATAACTTGCCAAGGATGAAACTATTACCGTTTGTAGAAGTTCCAATAGAGAAAGCTTTGGTCACAAGGGTTGCTGCCTTGTATACTGCTGCTTTAGAGCGCACAGCTGAAACTTCATTTCTCACCATCCGCAACTCCTCCAACAGACATTCCACTCTAGTCATTACATCTTCAGATATTACCTGTGTAAATGCATAATATTCACAATCAACCCCAGGTGCTTCCATGCAATTACGAATAACTTTTGCAAGGAAAATATATATTTGTAGAGGAACATACTTTGAGGGTGGAGCATAGATGTTTCATGTGGCTATCTCGAACATTCATGTAATCAATGTATGCTTCACCAGCTACAGCTTCAATACGCCTAATTCCTGATGCAATTCCCTGCTCTCAAATTATCTTGAAACCCCATATTTCTGAAGTATTGTTGACATGGGTCCCACCACAGAGCTCCATTGATACACTTGGAACCTCTACAACTCATACCTATCGCACATTGTAAAGAAAAGAATATAAGAAATGAGATCATACAATGTTACTGGTAATCCCCAACCAAAAGGGAAACAATGTGGATCAATCAGCTACTGCTTGTCACTCTTTAAAGAAAAAAAACAGAACTAGGAACATGAATAAAGATGAATCAGACCTCCTCTCCATATTTTTCACCAAACATTGCAATTGCTCCAGCATTTTTTGCATCTGTCAAGGCCATCACTTTAGTATCAAGATTAGTTGCATCACCAATCCACCCGTTGATTATTTCTTCAACTTTTGTGATCTGGTTGTCTTGGAGTGGTCGGTCAAAATTAAAATCAAACCGGAGATGTTCAAATGCCACTAGTGGTCCCGCTTGAGATGTTTCCTGGCCTATTACACTTTTGAGTGCAGCTTGTAGCAAATGTGTAGCAGTATGGTGAACCTGCACATCAAAACCATAGACCCATATATAACTACATGGACAACCAAATGGTCCAAATCTCTTCTAATGGATACTCACAAGATGCTAACTGCGGTCTTAGCTATAAAATAAGCAGGCAGCTAGAGATGAAAGATTTACCCAAACAGAATGAGATGTGATAAAAAAATAAATTAAAGCCAATAGTGAAATTTATACCTTGGCACGCTGCCTAAGCTTTGCATCTACTTCAGCCTCCACTTCTTTTCCTACCTCGATAGCTCCTTCCATAACCTTGCCTTTATGAACAAATATATTTCCATAAGACTTCTTCACATCATTAATCACAACAACAGTCTTCCGTTTACTCTCACCTTGTGCAAGATAGAGGGAACCATGATCTCCTATTTGCCCACCGGATTCAGCATGGAATGGTGTCCTATCTAACAAAACTTCTATATCATTTCCTTCGGAAACCTGATTTACTGAGCTGCCTTCATATATCAGGCCCTTTATTATTGCTCTGGCTGAGAAGGTATTATACCCAAAAAACTCAGTTTCACAAACACTCTCTGTAAGCTCCGATGTGTTTCCAACTGCAAGTTTGATTGTATTGTGAGCTGCCTGAGATTGACGCCATTGGTTCTCCATTTCTATATCAAAACCGTCTAAATCTATGTTAGAATTAAAAAGTAATTTATTATCAAAAATTGTTTTATTACCTAATTTATCTTGATGGGACCAAAGGGTCACTAGCTTATATTGGGGGTGGAAATAACAAATCCATTTTTCGCTTCTATGTGAATGAGAAACCTTTGGTTTGTCCCACATGGGATAAACCAAGGATGAAGTATCTATATTACCACTAAAGCTGCTTCTTAGGGAAAAGACTTGTGGATTGGATATGGACTAAGGGAATGGGCTAGTGGGCAAATTCACACATGTGCGGTGCTTTGAACCAAAACACGCATACGGGCCGCGGGCTACAAGCTTGTGTGTGCTTGCGTGTGTTTTTTGCGTGAGCTGGCGTGAGTCGTCGTATGCCCGGCGTGTGCCCAGCGTGTGCCTATCAAGACTTAATGGTTTTTATTTTAAATTCCTATAATAAATAAAAAACCGTTTTATTATTTATGAGAATTTATGGGAATTAAATAAAAAGATTTTTTATAAATACAATTTAATTCTCTTCTCTAAAATTTGCCTATAAAAGAAAAAGAAAATTTCATTTTCAAATTACCCCCAGTCGCAGCTATTATCCTGACGACTTTTCCCCTCTTCTCGCTTTGTTTGCACACGTAGTTTTATTTTTCTATAAATCTTATTCGGCTGTTAAGTTCGCAACGGGCCAACGAGTTTTTGCTAGCTGGGTTGGTATCAGGTGGTTTTATCCTGGATTCGATTTGTCCTCACTGGTGGTATAGCAACACTCTTTCTAGAGGTGTACCCGACAAATATCGAGTTAAGGGCAGTCTGTTGAACAGGCGACTCCATCTTCCTGTGTGTGTGTTTGTCTGAAGTATGTTGTTGTTTCTTCTAACCCTTAACTATCTTCAAGCTTCTGTTTGGTTTGTTCATTGTTACAGGAATTTCTCCAACAATCTTAACTCGACATTTTTTCTTCTGTATCAATGGATAAAGATCATTTGAAGAAACGAAAAGCAACAACAACATAAGAATAACTGAATAATAAACAAGAATAACTTTGTTTTATTATTTATTATTCAAACAGACAAAAAGATAGTTGTCATGGATGTTAATAAGATTGAAGATAGTAACGGAATTCGATCTCACTCGAAATCCGATGGAAATTGTTAAAGGTAGAAAAAGAGATTGTGGTACCGTCTGTGAAGACGTTTTATGAGTTCAATTTTTGGGTGAATTGATTGGAAATGAAGACGTTTCATGAGTTCAATTTTTGGGTGAATTGATTGGAAATGAAGACGTTTCATGAGTTCAATTTTTGGGTGAATTGATTGGAAATGAAGTTGGAGTTACGGTTTCTCCAAGATAAACCAAGTTTAATTGAATCGGTTCATGTTAATATTCAAAGAGAAGATGAACATCCAAGACAGCGTTGTGGCACACTGAAAGGTGCAATTTTTCCACTATTCTTAATGGACGAATCTTAATGGACGAATCATAGCTGGCACACTCTACAAGAGTTGGTAAACCAAATCTTTTGTCTAAATTTACCCGTAATGAATTGCGGAATTTCGAAGGCAGTTTTTCTGGGTTGTTAAATTGTGGAATTTCGGAGGCAGTTTTCTTGATCGTTAAATTGCCGAATTTCGAATGCAGTTTTTCTGGGTTGTTAAATTGCAGAATTTCAGAGGCAGTTTTCTTGGTTGTTAAATTGCGGTATTTCGAAGGCAGTTTTTCTGGGTTGTTAAAATTGCGGAATTTCGGAGGCAGTTTTCTTGGTCGTTAAATTACGAAATTTTCAAAGGCAGTTTTCTTGGTCGTTCTAAAGGAAGCAACAGAAACTGAATATGGACAAATCATAATATACATGTATGATTTATTAATTATAATCATAATATATTTTTTAATATATGAATCGTATGCATGATGTCTTGAAATTACTAGAACGGTTAATACACTCAACTTAACAAACCGTAGGTCACGTTTGATGAAACGTAATTGTGCACTAAATTTTAATGCATAAGATTAAGACAATTATTATATGCATAATAAAATATAGTTATCATGCTCTGAAATGATTTTGCATAAAACATACATGGGTGTTGATTATTTTATAAATAAATCATATTCATAATATAATTAGGCAATATTTTATAGAAATCATAAGGATTTTATTTATAGAGAAATAAAATAAAATAATGCTAAATTACGAAAAATCACACGAACAAGTTTTTTGGTACAATGTCTGAAGTCAATCTGGTAACCAATGTGAGAGAATGATGGGTAGACTCTGGTGCTACCAAGCATGTCTGCGGAAACAAAGATGTGTTCACCTCCTATCAGAAGGTAGGGGAAGGAGAAAAGCTCTATATGGGTAACCGTCCGCAGCACAGGTTGCGGGAAAAGGCAAAGTTGGACTGAAGCTCAATTTTTGGCAAAACTCTCACATTGAATGAAATTTTTCATGTTCTAGACATCTGTAAATTCTTGTATCTTGTAGTATATTAGATGAAAAGGGTTTTTGTGAATCTGGGAAAAATAGTGTAACTCAGTGGAAAGAGCTACAATACAGAGGGTTTTTATAAATTAGATGTAACCTCAATTTAAATAAATAAAATTGATTCCTTTTATGTTTGTGTGTCATTGAATGTTTGACATGACAGACTTGGTCATGTTATTCAATGAACAATTTGGCGAGCATAGGCTGCATTCCCAAATTTATTTTGGAAATTAAACAGAAAGGTTAAAAATGCATAAAATATAAATATGCTAAAATGTCTTATAAAAAAAAATGTTCAGAAAAAATTCTAAACCCTTAGAGTTAATTCATTCAGAACTAGTTGACTTGAACTCAGTTCAAACTAGAGGTGAAAATATAATCTTAAGGAGATGATGAAGCCATGAATTAGTTCAGGACTACCTGCGAACTTGTGGAGGTGGGGGGGACCGTCCTCTCAGCTTGCTATGTCCTGAACAAAGTACTAATTAAAGGATCAGATAAATCTCCAAATGAATTACAGAAAGGTAGATAACCATTTTTCTGCATACTTCAAAAATGTGGGGGTGCTTGGCTAAGGTTCTATCCTTCCACATAAGAAGACAAAGATAAGACCCAAAACTGTTGATTGTGTCTTCATATCATATCCTGATCACACTACTGCTTATAAGTTATGGTTGTGAGTTCTGATAACTCAGAAATTTGTGTGAACACCATTATGGAATCTAGGGATGCTGTTTTTTTGAAAAAAAATATTCAATTGAAATCTGAATCTCACATGATATGTGTAGATCCCCTGGATGTCCCTTCTTCTAGCCATACCTTACCGGTAGAAGAAGATAAACCTGTTCATGAGCCTAGAAGAGGCAAAAGACTTAGAGTAGAAAAAAGATTTGGGTCAGACTTCATAACCTGTTTAGCTGAAACTGATCCACAGACCTATAAAGAAGCCATGGCTTCTTCTGAAGCTCCATGGTTGAAAGAATCCACTATTAGTGATTCTATTATTCAGAATGAAACTTGTGAGATAGTAGATTTACCCCCAGAGTACAAACCCATAGGTTGTAAATGGATCTTCAAGAGAAAACGTAAAGTAGATGGAACTGTGAAAAAGTATAAATCTAGACTAGTAGCTAAAGGCTATAAACAAATAGAAGGTATAGATTTCTTTGACACTTATTCACCTGTCACTAGAATTACTTCCATTAGGATGTTAATTGCGATTGCTGATATTCATAATCTAGATATACATCAAATGGATGTAAAAACAACGCTTCTAAATGGTAAATTAGATGAAGAAATTTACATGAACCAACCTGAGGGCTTTGTAGTGAAGGGTTGTGAAACCAAATTGTGTAGACTTAAAAAGTCTTTATATGGCTTGAAACAAGCACCTAAACAATGACATGAAAAATTTGATCATGTAATGTTCTCTAGTGGATTTAAAATAAATGAATCTGACAAGTGTGTTTACACTAAATCTGTCAATGATGCCTGTGTGATTGTATGCTTGTATGTTGATGATATGCTTATACTTGGTACAACTATAGATGTAATTAAATTCCACTAAGAACATGCTGAATGAGAACTTTGACATGAAAGACTTAGGTCCTGCTGATGTAATCTTAGGGATGAAAATTAGAAAGGAGTCTAATGGTTTCAGTCTTAGTCAATCTCATTATGTTGAATCAGTACTTAGAAAATTTAACCAGTTTGATAGTAAACCTGCGAGTACGCCAATTGACCCTTGTTGTAGACTCAAGAAGAACAAAGGCAATGGAGTCTCGCAACTTGAATATTCATGTGTCATTGGAAGTCTGATGTATTTAATAAACTGCACGAGACCATACATTGCCTATGTTGTGAGTAGGTTAAGTAGGTACACTTGTAATCCGGGACAGGAGCATTGGGATGCACTTTTCAGAGTGTTAAGGTATCTGAAATACACTTTAAACTTTTGTTTCAGTTATGAGAGATACCCTGCTGTCCTTGAAGGATATTGTGATGCAAACTGGATAGCAGACTCATATGAGTCTAAATCTACGAGTGGATACGTTTTCACTCAAAGACGTGGATCAGTGTCTTGGAAGAGTTCCAACCAGACCTGTATCGCTCGGTCCACTATGGAATCCGAGTTTATTGCATTAGATAAAGCAGGAGAGGAAGCCCGCTTGGCTAAGATGCTTTTTAGAAGACATTACTCTCTGGCATAGGCCTGTGCCAGCTATATCTATACACTGCGATTGTCAAGCTGCAATAGCTAATGCTAAAAATAACAATTATAATGGAAAATCTATTCATATTCGAAGAAGACACAATTCTCTAAAACAACTAATCTCGAATGACGTTATTTCTCTTGACTTTGTGAGGTCTAAGGAGAATATCGCGGACCCTTTGACGAAAGGCTTGTCCAAGGAGATAGTTAGTAATGCATCGAGGGGGATGGGACTTAAGCTCATCAATTAAAACTTGCCATGAAGGATACTCAACCTTGCTGACTGGAGATCCCAAGATCAAGGTTTTGAATGAGACAACTAATTTGTGGCAGGTAAAATTAAACACTATCAGAGGATTATTTTCTCTGTCCCTTCCCTATGGTGTAGACGTGTTAGTGTGACTGCATGTGAGGTTCACTATAGTAAAGTCTTAATGAGTTCTATAGTTTCAATTTAAGATTGAAATGGGGTGTAGCAGTTAACACTCTTGATAGAACTCACCTATCTGAATGAGGAAGTGGGTCGTTTCCTATGAGAACTGAGCAGATTCTCTAGAGCATTCTGAGAAACGGGATATGTCCAGGGCCAAAACGGACACAACGGCGTGAACTTAACAGCACTCTTGAGAGATATCTCGCGTAAGGAGATATTGATGAATTACACCAAACGATGGCAGTTCAAGACATCGCGTTCACTGTCCATCAACTAGTTCCGGTACTTCTCACTAAGCAAAGGTTCAATTCCATATGGACACCTATTGTTTAAGAGGTATTTCTCGTTTTCCGGTTTTTTGATTTATCGCTTTCTTCATTCATGTTGAGGATTGTTAGAAATAAAAAGTGATTTATTACCAAAAATTGTTTTGTTACCTAATTTATCTTGATGGGACCAAAGGGTCACTAACCTATATTGGGGGTGGAAATAACGAATCCACTTTTCACTTCTATGTGAATGAGAAACCTTTGGTTTGTCCCACATGGGATAAACCAAGGATAAAGTATATCTATATTACCACTAAAGTTGCTTCTAAGGGAAAAGACTTGTGGATTGGATATGGACTAAGGGAATGGGCTAGTGGGAAAATTCACACATGTGCTTCGCGCCGAAGCACGCACGCGGGCCGCGGGCTACGGAGCTTGTGTGTGCTTGCGTGTGTTTTTTGCGTGAGCTGGCGTGAGCCGTCGTATGCCCGGCGTGTGCCTATCAAGACTTAATGGTTTTTATTTTAAATTCCTATAATAAATAAAAAAACCGTTTTATTAATTATGAGAATTTATGGGAATTAAATAAAAAGATTTTTTATAAATACAATTTAATTATCTTCTCTAAAATTTGCCTATAAAAGAAAAAGAAAATTTCATTTTTAAATTATCCAAGTCGCAGCTACTATCCTGACGACTTTTCCCCTTCTCGCTTTGTTTGCGCACGTAGTTTTATTTTTCTATAAATCTTATTCGACTGTTAAGTTCGCAACGGGCCAACGAGTTTTTGCTAGCTGGCTTGGTATCAGGTGGTTTTATCCTGGATTCGATTTGTCCTCACTGGTGGTATAACAACACTCTTTCTAGAGGTGTACCCGACAAATATCAAGTTAAGGGCAGTCTGTTGAACATGCGACTCCATCTTCCTGTGTGTGTGTTTGTCTGAAGTCTGTTGTTGTTTCTTCTAACCCTTAACTATCTTCAAGCTTCTGTTTGGTTTGTTCATTGTTACAGGAATTTCTCCAGCAATATATACTAACACCTCTTTCTTCAGCAACTTCCACGGTTATTTCTACGGGAAAACCAAATGTGTCGTACAGAAGAAAGGCATTCTTGCCGGACAAACAAGGTGAATTTCGATCCTCCTTCGAACTTAAGAGTGCCTCGGTTAACAACTGGTCAAGCAGTTTTTCTCCTCTCTATAGCGTCTGCACAAAACGTAGCTCTTCCCTTTTCAACTCATCGAGAATACGGGGTGCCCTAGAATTTACATCAGAGTCTATTTGGGTGCTTAATTCTATCACTTTTTCTGCAATTGCTGGAAGAAAAGCTCCTTCAAGGTTACCCTTGCAATCTCCCTTTATACCAAGTAGTCTGCCAACGCGAACAGCTCTTCTGATGAGCCGCCGAACAACATAACCTCTTCCTATATTGGACGGGAAACCCAATCTGATAAGAGATATACAACTGCTCGTATATGGCCTCCAGTAATCTGCACAGAATTAGAAAATGATATAAATTATTTAAACAATGAAATACTGCGATTAATTGCTTGACGGCAACATATTGCATCAAAGTTAATAGTGCAATAAAATACTTTAGACAGAAACTGACGGCTCATCAGTGACATCATACTTTGAAATTGGTCTTTATGTGTTCTTCTGCTTCAGTATATGAGATCATTGCTAACTCCGAAGTCTTCTCCATGATAGGAAGAATCAAGTCAGTTTCGTAATTGTTGTCAACCTGTAGTAAAAGGTGGACAAGATTTATGCGTAAAAATGCTACCTGATTTAAACTTGAGCAAATAAAATTCCACCATGCAGAAATGCTTTATAAACTTATAATTATCGCAAGCTAGTGCGATTCTATGAATAAATACCTTTTGCAGGATACGAGCCACTCGTTCAAGACCAAGACCAAGACCAAGACCAAGACCGGTGTGAGGATATAAAATCTCTAACTACACGTGTTTAAACAATATGGATGGAGTATTTGATTATGATGAAACAAAAAACACCGAAACAGAACTCCTTGATAAGTATTGAAACAGACATCTGAAACAGACAGCATCATTGCATGATCAACACGTAGGTTGCGGTAAAGTGTGGTA
>JAJJMC010005943.1:4032847-4115345 GCA_023531435.1 Papaver californicum | reverse complement strand
ATACTTATTGTGAATGTTAAAATGTTATGAAACACATAACTTATTATGTGAACTCTTTTTAGAACATTGACAAAGAAATTTCTACGACAACACAAGATTGAACAAAGAAGATATTATAATATTCCAAAAGAAAATCAGATAAATGGAAACAGTTGCAAATAGAACCGTACAAGAACAAGTTGTAGATGTAAGAAATATGGGAAATCAGACAATAAAAACTTTGCCAGAAAGAGAGATAATAGAAGAATCCCAATGACCATAACCCTTGGATGCTCAAGCAAACAATTCAGAAAGTTAATTAATTAATCAACCACATGAAGAAGCATCACCAAACAGGGTTGACCCCAGCTACTTGAAGAAATGAATGAAATGCACAAGGTTCAAAAAACTTGCACAAATAAATTGTTCTTTTAACCCAGGAAAATGAAATTCTTAGAAATAAAGTCCAGCAAGATGAGGAAACATTTGTTACCAAGATGCAGGGGCAAGAAGCAAGCTCAAATAGATCCGCAAAAAGTAAAGCAAAAATCAATAAAGATCAAAGAGTGATGGTAGTGGAACCCGCACATCAATGGTATGAACCTGATAGACTAGATTTTGATGATTCAGAGCTGCAAAACAACATATGAAAAAAATATTTTGAGGACATGGAACAAATGCGAGAAGAAATCAAAATTTTGAAAAACAAAGAGGGATGACGACTTCAAGAAGTGCTAAAAGAAGCCAAAAGAACACCGTTGGCACCACACCTTACGTATGTGTCTATACCACATAAATACAATCTTCCCATCTTTGAATGTTATGATGGGACAAAGGATCCTGCGGCTCACTTAAAATACTACATTCGCAACATGACCCGATGGAAACAAGATGATGTTATCATGTGTCGATATTTTCCGTCAAGCTTGAAAGGAAACTTTAACATGGTATGATAATCTTCCAGAAGGGTCAGTACATTCTTACGCACAATTGACCCATAAGTTCCTAGAGACATACATGTATAGGGCTGCACATCGGGTGGGTCGGGTCGGGTTTGGCCTCACCCGCACCCGAACCGCCATAAGGCGGGTGATTGGAATGTTCACCCGCACCCAACCCGCAGTAGGACGGGTCGGGTCGGGTATGACCCGCCATTTCGGCGGGTGGGTGCGGGTCACCCGCCAACAGAGCTTAAAGCCATTCTCGGCTAACAATTTCAACCCATCATTTCTTTGCTAACAGATTCACGACTCGAGCTTCACTCACCACCAACAGAAACACCTCTATTTCTTTTATGTCTCTTTTCAAACCCAATTTCTTCACCATCATGGTTGGTTTACCAGCTGATCGAGTTGCTTTTGTTTGAAGAAGAGCTGCCCATTGAAGACCTTGAACGATTCCAAAATCAACAATGTGTATACACCTTGCTGATTCAGTAGCTTCGAGAATCGCTTGATTTGCAGTCAAGTGAGAGAATTTTGAATATGGGCAAGCATCGTTCAGACTTCAGAGTTTTATTAGGCTTTTGGAACCCATGTTGGAACCCATGTACAAGAAAAGATGAAGAATGAGTAAATTAGAAAGGAGATAAATTAGGGTTTTCTGTGCAGTGATATTGAATATGAAATCGAACAATTGAAGATGGATTTTAGGTACATAGTATGTAGAAGAAGATGATTATGCCGGTTAGAAGATTAAATTTTAGAGAAGAACTTGAATTGAGGAATTAGCTAGGGTTTCTGGGATGAAATCAAATGTTGGGTTTCGAATTGATTTTGAGTCTATATGAAATTGAGAGGGATATTAAGTTGTTGGTAGAAGAAGAAAACTAGGGTTGTTATTGAATTGGGATTCTGAAGCTAATTTGAGATGATTGAGATGGAATTTAAGAATTAGGGTCTCTGTTCTTCCCCAAATTGATATGGAATTAGGATTTAAAAGAAATTGATGATGATGGTAAGGCTAACTGATCCCAGGAAAGTCGAGAAAGGTAAATCAACGAAATTGAATTAAATCTTCTCAATCTGATTTTATATTATGTGATTTAGATCCTGCAACTTAGGGTTTGATTTTAAGTGATGTTATATTAAAAATTAGAAGTTCAAATGGTGAATCTTGAGGTTGAAGAACGGGTGTTGGAACCCATGTTGGAACTTGATGATGATGATAATGAGATTGAAGTGGATTGGGTTTTTTTTGTTGAGTCTCTGATGATAAGATGAGAGGAGGACATAGATCATAAGAAGGGTTTGAGGATTGAGTATCATTGTTATTACAAAAAGGAAGTTCAGAATTTTCTGGCGGGTTGGGCGGGTGGGTCGGGTGAGAGAAGGTATCACCCGCACCCGACCCGCCAGAAGGCGGGTAATGGAAGTTATCACCTGCACCCGACCCGTTCATCAACAGGTCGGGCGCGGGTCGGGTCAAAGTGGGAGGGTGCGCGTCGGGTTGGCGGGTTAGGTCGGGTATGTGCAGCCCTATACATGTATAATAAACCCGCAGACGCTAGGATGGACAAGTTATTTGCCCTTGCGTTTTGGACATAGGAGACCATCCGAGACTACACAGATCGATGGCAGGCGATCTATCAAGCAATAGGGAATGTAACTCCGGAAATTTCTATTAACTGCTTCAAATGGGGGATAGTCAACCGAACGATCCTACTCTTTGTAGATATTCATGGAAAAAATCCGAAAACCAAAGGGGATCTTAGGGAGATTATTGAAAAATATGCAAGGTTGCAGGATATTCAAAAACAACATCCGAGAATAATTTCCCAACATCAGAGGGTTGCCAACAAGGCAAATTTTGTAGAACCATCAACAAGTTCCGGAAAGAGGGTTGCGGGAGAAAATCTTGATTTTGAATCCAAACGATGTAAGGAATATGATGAAAGAAAGTTCAACCGCCAATTTGAGGATCGAGTTTTCACTAAACTCAACACCCCTTACTCACAAATTCTAAATGCAATTAAGAACAGACAAGATTTTCATTGGCCATGGACAAAAGGAAAGCATCCATCACACACACAGAATTCAAAGAATTATTGTGAATATCATTGCTATCAGGGCTATCCCACAAACAAATGCAGGAATTTAAAGATTCAAGTTCAAAATTTGATTGATATGGGAGAGCTGAAAGAATTTCTTTATTTGCCCAATCCTCCACCAAGGCTCAATATGGGAAAAAACGTAAATATTCCACAAAATGATCGAACTATTAATATGATTTCCTATATCGAATCGGGTCAATCATCTATGAACGTAGTTATTGACAAGAAGCTGCATAAAAGGGTTCACAGTCATGAAGGCTTCAAAGTTGCGGGAAGAATTATGGAAACATAGGAAGGATGGATGGCTTCCCTGTTAACTTTTTCAGCAGACGAGGTTGATCAGGAAATTGAAACACATAATGATCCGTTGGTGGTTACTCTACCATTATCTGGATAGAACGTCAAGAAGATCCTCATGGATGAGGGTAGTTCCCTTAATGTCTTATTTTATGATACCTTCCAAAAAATGGGATTAAAGGACGATCATCTTACACCTTCTTACTACACTATATATGGGTTTAATGGGATAGCCTCAAAACCAAAAAGGGAAAATTTACTTGATGTTATGGCCGGAACAATAAGTATTTTGACTAAATTCAGTGTAGTGGAGGCTCCATCTCCATATAATGCCATCATTGGTAGACATTAGGTCCACCAATTGAAAGGAGTAACCTCAACATATCATCAATACTTGCGATTCCCGACGCCGCAAGGGGAGATGGAGATAAAAGGAGATCAGAATGTAGCAAAATCTTGTATCCTCGCAGAAATTCGCATGAATGAGGAACGAGTACAGCAACAACAAAATAGAAAGAAAGAACGAAAGATAAAAGCCGAAGAAGAAGCAATAAACTAATATTTGATTAAGACCGCGGGAAGTGAGACAGTAAATGAAACAAATAAAACTACTTCATTGGAGGAAAGCATACCAAAAATTGACGGGGGCAGTCTTCCAGCATAACAATTAAAGGGGGATCCCACAGTTTTAGGAGCTCCCAAATCCACTTTTACAACAACTGAAGAAACCAAGAATATCAGCATAGGAACAGAAGAATTCCCAAGAATGATTAAGATTGGAACACTGATGGAAACAGAAAGGGAACATGATTTGGTCACTCTACTTAGAGATTATGTGGATATTTTTGCATGGAAGATGGAGGATATGCCAGGAATTGATCCGAGTATTGTTCGACATGAGTTGCATATACATCCGAGTATTATACCCTTTCGGCAACGCATACGAAAGTAGCACCCGAATATCATTTGCCAGTTGAAAAGGAGTTAAAAAAAAGCTCATGGATGCAGGGTTTATTCGAGAGGTGCGATACCCAACTTGGATTTCAAACATGGTGATTGTACCAAAAAAGAATGGGGGAGTAAGAATTTGTATAGACTTCACCAACTTAAACAAGGCATGCCCAAAAGATAGTTATCCGCTTCCCAGCATTGAACAGTTGGTGGACGCGGTTGAAGGACATGAGGCTTTATCCTTCATGGACGTGCATTCAGGGTATAATCAGATTGTTCTAGGTGAAGAAGATCAAGAACACACTGCATTTTTCACTCCTCACGGTTTGTACTACTACACAAGAATGCCATTTGGGCTAAAGAATGCAGGAGCAACTTATCAGCGATTGGTAGACGTAATTTTTAAACCATGGATAGGCCGCACCCTGGAAGTCTATGTAGATGACATGCTGATAAAGAGTAAACTTTCAAGGGATCATCTACAAGACTTGAGAGAAATATTTGAGGCCTTACGAAAATACAGAATGAAAGTCAATCCATATAAATGCATTTTTCGGGTTACGTCAGGAAAGTTTTTGGGATATTTGGTCACCAAAAAAGGGATTGAAGTTGATCCGGAAAAAATTCAAGAAATTGTTGATATACCATCTCCAAGGAATGTTAAAGAAGTACAAAAATTAAATGGTTGTTTGGCCGCACTCAGCAGATTCATTGCCAGATCATCGGACAGATGTAAGCCCTTTTTTGACACCTTGAAAAAGAAAAGTAAATTTGTATGGAACGAGAATTATGAGCAAGCCTTCCAAAATACCAAATCTTATCTCGCCACATTACCCGCACTACAAAAGCCAAAACCTGAAGAAGTGCTCGCCTTGTACATAGCCGGCACAAAAGATGTTGTAAGTGCGTTATTGGTACGACAAATGGCAAAGTAGAGAAACCAGTGTACTACATCAGTAAAACTCTTAACCTTGCAGAATTCAACAATTAATATTAGCACTGGTTTTTGCTACCCAGAAATTACGCACATATTTTCTAACACATTATGTGCGGGTACCAAGCAAAGCTCTGCTAGAGTCTGTACTGAAAAATACGGGAAAAGTAGGGAGAATAGCAAAATGGAATGCACAAATGGAACAATTCCACATCTTATTTGAAATACAAACTGCACAAAAGTCGCAAGTCCTGGCAGATTTCCTTGCGGATTTACCTAGGGGTGCACAAAGGTCGTTTCGGCTCGGTTCTTGGTAGAACCTTGTACCCGTACCTCCTTATGGTCGGTTCTCTACTCGTGTACTTGTACCCTGTACCCTCTACCTCGGTTCGGTTCTTGTACCTGTACCCTCGGTTCCGGTCGGTTCTTGTACATGTACCTTTTTTTTTTTTACTTGTAGATGTTTGATTTTGTACTTTGGTTGGCAAAAGAAAGGTGCGCAGAAACTTAAGTAATCAGACTTGAGACTAAAAGTTGCAGATGAGAACAGTAGAGAAACAAGGTTCAAAATGTCAGAATAATATTAACCAAATTCCAGTGAATTAGAACTACTAAACATATGAAGGATAGTATTACCAGGGAACACACAAGTCAATCAAGAATGGACAGATTTAGGAACTAAAAAAAAAAAATATCACAAAGCGAAAAGATACAAATTTTGTAGCCGAAAAAGAAACACCTGGGAGGAAAAATACATCCATCCGTTCAACTCACTCAAGACTAGTCACTATGTAAAGTAGCAACCAATAATCTAATACACAACCAATGATACATAAGCAAATACAAAATCTACCAAAATTTCAGATCCATAGAGATACAGTGTGTTGTTATCTTCCTTTCTACTAGGAGGATACAGCAGGTACAAAATTCAACTCCATAGGCCTCAAAACTCCCTGTACAATCTCTTGAATTGCCGAAATCTCCTCAACAGGAATTGTTAAAGATGAAATATTGCATTATGTTTCGGAAAAAGAAAAGAAAAGAAAAAATTGCATTAGTGTTCAATATAAACAGTAGAGATATGTAATGCGATAAAGTCTTTTTCATGTCTTTTCGAATACAAAATGTAATGGGATTAGTAGCTTTCAAAAGAGTGTTTCAAAACTTGTGGCTAAATCATTGGATTCAAATAGGTAATTTGGAGACTACTTCAGGTGAGGATTCAAAGAGTATTACCCAGCAGTTCAGAAACAAATGAGGGTAAATGAAGAACTACGAGAAACAGATTTGATAGATTAACAGCAAAACCTTTCATTTATGAATGAAAACCAACGTTCCCTTCCCAATTACATACAACAGATTTGATAGATTTTATATGTTTTCTAAAAAATAAATTAACATCATTGTCAATATATAAGGATAAAAATACATACAATTTCTTATCCTTATCGTCAATCACATGGATGCTTTGAACCCTTAAAATTCCTTGACTTCTGCAACATAAAAAATAAGTCTGTTATGACAACTGAGTGGCCTTTCCCAAGTTAAATTATCATCATTAAAATTCATTAGAATTGCAACTTATAGTTAAGGTATGGTATACAAGTACAAGCTGAACATACGAGTTTGAAAACCACTATTTTGGTCAATATACGCTACTCAACAGTTTAATCACAATCACTCATTCCAAACACACATGAGAACCAATTATGACTCCTAAATCCACACACTCCCTCTTCTGAATTGCAAAATCTAGCAAGTTTACTACAACTACTACCTACTTCAAAAATGATATGTGTGTGGTATCAGTACCAAAACACAAACAAGTACAATCTTAAGACTAAAAATAGTCATAGATCAGCAAGAAAAGATGATTTGTTCTGTTTTAGTGAGTAGACATTGACAGTAACTAGCATTACTGCATTAGAATGTATGACTTAAAAGTGTTAGGATGCATACGCTAAAGATGGTGGAATTGTGATCCTTCTTTTGTCGCCAGGGCGCATACCCGATGATTAAAAACAGACAAATATAATGAATTTTCTAACCTTCTTTAATCAATTGAAATAGCAATTAGAAGAAGTACGGAATGCTGCTCCTCCAATAAAAATACCATTAATCCCAATTTCCAATCCTGCCACAAGTTCTCCTTCCCCTGAAGCCAGAAATATGGATCAATTAGAAGTTAGAACAAGAGAACATAACATCATATATGTGAAGTCTGAAAAGGTTCCAGTAAATAAATACCCAATGTGATCCACAAAGTTGAAAATTTTGATACAAATATAAAGCCACTGTTCTTCAATCTTAAGAATAAAAATAGTCACATCACTGCTTGACATTAATTATGTGGTCTTTTTATTTTCCTACATCATCATCAGTATAAACCACTACTACTACTAAATCATCTTTCTTAACTCAATTTTGAAAACAAAAGCTGGATTTCTGCTCAAAAACAACATAAAACATAGAATACATCTTAAATACTCATAGATCTATTAAACAGTACTACTTAAAACATTTAAATTCAAGCATAAAAATTAACCGAAACCCTAGAAAAGGAAAAATGCAGCTAAAAATACAACACAGAACAATACGACTAATAATGATAATAATAATTAGTAGTAGTAGAGACATTGAAATTGATTACCTCGATGAAATTGAGGTCTCAGTCTCTGAGAGAGAAGAAGGAAAGAAAAAGAGATGAATGGTAGAGTTCTATGTAATCCGAAAAAGAGATGAAATTAACGTAATCTGAAAACAGTTCTTCTACCTTCCTTGATAGAGAAAATAAGCTTAGAATTAGAAGACTTGGCTTTTGCTCTGTTCAGCATGACACAGACTAGGTAGAGTCTCAATCACCAGACGAAATCGATTGAAGAATAACTTCTTCTTCTTTCATGGACGAATGAAACAAATCGAGTGAAGTAACATAACCTAACTTAAAAAATTAACGCCTGAGATTACAACAACCTAAAATGATCAACGGCTTATATACCTCGGTACAATCGGTCCGGTACAGGTCGGTTCTGGGGTAGTACTTGTACCTTGTACCCGGTTGTACTCGGTTTCCATTTTTTGTACCTGTGCCCTCGGTTTGGTTTTTTTGGGGTACGGTTCCGTCGGTTCCGGTCGGTTCCTGGGCAGCTCTAGATTTACCACTAGATGATGATTTTGAAATCCAAGGTTTGCACGGAATAGAAGATGGTGATTCTCAAGGTATTCTAAGCTCTAAAAATTCCCGCAGATGGGAAGTATTTGTTGATGGGGCACGGAATAAAGAAGGTGCGGGAATCGGAATTGTGATTACAACTCCTACAGGAGATCGAATGGTACATGCATTTCGTCTTGAGTTTGGCGAACATACAAATAATATAATGGAATATGAGGTTGTGGTTCATGCTCTTCGGCTCATCATTGAATTGGGAATATGCGATGTGCGACTCACAAGTGATTCACAATTGATAATTCGGCAGGTTGAATTAAAATATCAAGCGCTTGATGAAGATTTGATAGAATACAAGAATCTTGTGCAAAAGTTTGCGTCTCAAATTCCAAATTAATTTTTTGACATTTATCCAGAGATAAGAATCGCCATGCTGATGCATTAGCATTTATTTCTTCAATGATAAAAGAAAAGAATACATCAGCAGTCAAAATTGGACACATTTATGAGCCGTCAATTAAGTTGTGGGAAGTCGAAAACATGGAAGAAGATGTTGGGGAAGATATTGAGGATGCAGCCGTTAAAGATGGTACAAATTTTCCACAAAAATCAGAAAATGAATTATTCGGAGAAGATCGGAGGATCTCAATACATCAATACTTGCAAGATGGGATATTGCTCGCAAACACTAAAGAGGCAAGGAAAGTGCAATCAAAATATGTGAATTATCAGTTGCGGGATAAAATTCTGTACCTTAGATATTTTTTGGGACCGTTACTTTGATGTTTATCACAAGAAGAAGGGGAGCGAATTCTCAAAGATATACATTATGGAGATGCGGGAAATCATAGTGGAAGACGATCACTCGTATTAAAAGCAAAAACGCAAGGTTATTACTGGCCATTTATGCATAAAGATGTGGAGAATCTGGTAAAAAGGTGCGAAGAATGTCAACGCTTTGCAAAAAGGATTAAAGCTCCTGCAACGAAACTCAATTTTGTGCTCATCCCCTGGCCATTTGCAAAATGGGGAATAGATATTGTTGTGCCTTTAGTGGAAGGAACATGAAAGAGAAAATACTTGATTGTAGCAACAGATTATTTCACTAAATGGGTTGAAGCCAAAGCTCTTGCACACATTAGAGATACAGATGTTTTCAAGTTTTTGTTCGAGAATATAATTTGCAGATTTGGAATTCCGGTAGTTGTAGTCTCAGACAATGGACAACAATTATAAGGGAAAAATATTGATATGCTTTTCGAAGCATTTAATATCCAAAAGAACAAGTCCACTCCACTTTACCCTCAAAGTAATGGACAGGCTGAAGCACCGAATAAAACTATTGCCATGAATCTGAAAAAGACTTTAGATATTGGAACACACGATATCTCAAACCATATTACCCATGACCAACAATGCAATCGTACAATAATTTGTGCTCATAATAGGTAAAGCAGATCAAATGCAATCTCTCTAGAAAGTCCATATAAATGTCTATGACTATTGGATTTTTCGCCACAGAGATGCCTAACATGATATTAATCATTATATTAGGTAATCTCCACTTCAAGAGGTTCTCACAACCAACAATGCAATCATACAATAATTTTGCTTCATACTAGGTAAAGTAGAACAAGTGTAATCTCTCTATAAAGTCCATGTAAATGTTTATGAGTGTATGACAATTGGATCTTTCGCTACAGAGATGCCTAATATGATATTAATTATTGTATCAGGTACTCTCTATTTCAGGAGATGCTCTAGGGACCGCATCCTAATTTCCTCCTGGCCAGAGAGAAGTTAGACATGCGATGCAAACCTCAAAGTAAATCAAGGTACAAAATTTCCTTACGGTTAATCAATTCATACTCAGTCAATGCACTAACAATCAATATATTCAAAATTTATTTTGCAGGAACAGTAATGTGAGTCAAAAGGAAAGAGCAAGTACAATTTGAAAGAAGGAAAAACAAAACAGCAGGAAAACAAAGGAAAAAACTAAGGAGCAGAAGGATTTACGTTAAAAGGGGGATTGTGAGGGACTTCCTTGCGGCTATAGACTTTTGTAAATCCATCGTCTTCAACTCTATCAAGAGTGATGTTGACCGCTTTCGCAAATCCAACTCGAACTTCCACCCTCAACCAAGAGATATAAGCCTTTGCGACTTCAAATTCTCTCTTGTACTTATTTTCCTCGGCGACATATTTTCCAACACTCGTCTTCCAGAAAACTATTGTTCCCCGCTCCGAAGACAAGTCTCGAGATAAGCTTTCAGCCTTCAGAGTTTCCTTCTTGCATTTGTCCTCCACCTCTTTAGTTCTAGAAGACAGTATATCCAACTGATTTTGTGTTTCATTAGCCTTGACAGAAGCAAGATCCAACTTCCCTTTGAGTTCCTCCACCTTAGCATTGGCAGCACCAAGCTCTCCTTCACCCTTTGCAGCTCTTGCGGTCGCATCTTTGTATTTTCCTTCAAAATCTGTAACAAAGATAACATGTTAATTAATACGGAAATAATATTCAATCTCAAATATGCAATAAAATAGGATACCTCTTGCGAGGGATTCAAACTCTGCTAATTCATGAGCCATTGCATC
The DNA here is from genome assembly GCA_023531435.1 of Papaver californicum. NCBI lineage: Eukaryota > Viridiplantae > Streptophyta > Magnoliopsida > Ranunculales > Papaveraceae > Papaver > Papaver californicum. Next base: position 4,104,368 of record JAJJMC010005943.1, on the reverse strand, counting down.
TTTAGCAACATCAAGGAAGTCATATTCATTTGAGAGTTTCTGATAATTCTCCGTAAGTTGCTGAAGATCTAAACGACATTGATCTAACTCCGCTTGCTTCAATACCCACAACTGATTAGATTTGTTTGTACATTTTTCAATCTATTTATGTAAGTGTAAGATATCACTTTCACGCAGAAGAACGGTGTCAGATAGTTTGCGGATTTTAGTTTGAGCATCCGCAAGCGCTTTCCCTTTAGCATGAGCCTCTGAAGCTGAGTTATCTATGTCTTTAATGATTTGCGCCATGTACGAAGAAAGCTGAGAATTGTGATGTGACCCGGAATATGAAATTCCCGCAAGGATATTCTGACGCTCCACACAGAGCTTGCGATTTTCTTCTTTTAACTTCTCTGATTGTGCCCGTGCTTCAAGAAGACAATCCTTGGTCCATAGCAAAGTAGCATTGTACTCTGTCTTCTTGCGGAGGAAATTTCCATATAAGAGCCGGTGCCTTGATTCTGACTCATTCATCTTATCACCCAGATTATTAAATCTTCCTTTGATCCCCATATTTTCATTATTGACTCTTAAAACATGATCTGTCAAGCGCCTAACTCTATGTTGCAGTCTAGTCACAAGTTCTAAATCCCCCGCTGATCCCATAAAGTGATTCAGAAAAACATGAAAATAAAGTAAGAAATATGACGAGAGCAAAAATATCAAACCTTGATTTTGAAGATCAAGGAACTGCTGACGAAGTACATCATTTTCATGCTTCAAACCCGCAGCTTCTTCTTCCACAATCCTGAATTGGGACTCCATCTTCTTGGATCGTCCCTTAAAAAACTTATAAGTAATATGTGCGGCGTTTTGACCCCCGGCAAGCTGCAGTTTATGGGATTAAAGTTATAATAAAAGATGAAAATAAAATGAAACTAAAGGTTATTAAAACAATAAAAGTACCTGCAAGAGAGCTTGTTGCGGGAAAGAATACACTGCACCATCAGTAAGTGCAACTGCCTCTGTAAGAGATGAAGGATGATTTATGTAGAAGAAGGGGTTGACGGGTTGGCCTTGGCCACTTAACCAAGCATCTTTTATTGTGCCATACGGTGCAGACCGCATGTACTCCCGTAAATTAGCGAGCGCAGGATTATCAGTTGCCACCGGCTGGAAGTCGTGTGGAACAGATAACAGCTCATTCGACATAAACCAACGGAAGGCGTCCACCTCTTCGCCCAAAAGATTTTGATCTTCCGCTAATCCTTTGCCTTTATCCCTATGCGGGATTTCCTCACTCATTTGCACCGCAGTTGTGCTTGCAACATCACCCTCAGAAGGAGCCATTTCCATTATAACGGCTGCGGGTTCACCTTCCATAGTTACAGCATTTGCCGACTCACCCTCTTCAACCGCAACACTTTCCGGTTCACCTTGAATGGGGGGATCCTCCTTATCAGATGAATCATCTTCACTTGTAGAAGGTTCAAGAAGATCGTCTCCAAACAAGGGAGAAAGTTGAGAAAGGAAGAAAGGTTCAGGATCAGCAGCTAGGTGCGTTAAATTGACCACAACATCTGTAGCTTCCACCACAGAACCAATTTGTTTCACAGACTCAAAACTTGTTATTTGAAGGGGAATAGTCTGTTCTTCTTCATGTCTCTCAGGAGCAGAACTATCCTAAGATCTCAAAATAGGTTGATTAGGGGGAGAATTACGAATTTCTCCCTTGTTAGTAGAAGCACGAGGCATAGCCTTAGATTTCTTACGACTCTATCAATATACCACAAGAACTCATTAAATAAAAATCATAAGGATCATAAGATTTCATTTGAATATATCAATACCTTTTCTGCTGGAGTTGGGACTTTGCGCTTAACCCCCGAATCATCTTTTGCGCCCCTACAGTTTGCGGCTATGAAAAAGAAGAAAACAATTAAACAATGTTTAAAGCAGGATATAAAAAGATAGAGAGAATTTACGTACCACGTTAACAACGGGAAAAGTGAAGCCATCAAAGTTCAACCTCCAAGGGCAGTAAGCATCAAAACGCGTTAGAAGGTTGTAAACCACGCTTTCTTGGACGAACCAGAAGACCCATGGACCTTCAATGACCATAGGAGTGCGGTACCACTTAAAATTTTGATCATCGCGGATTTTTTCTTTTAAAGGATCCCGCGTCCCAGGAACGAATTTCAACTTGGAATTATCAATCTCCCATAGCAAACAGAATCCTTCACCACCTTTGCGGCCCGGACCAACACTCCACTTTTTATAATTCTTCACAGCTATGTTGTCCGTATAGGTAACATGGAAGTTTTCGACCGTGTAATGTTTACGTTCCCCAGAGTCGGGAATATAACAGGTGAAATTGGTTTTTCCCTTACTTCGCATGCTACATTCATTCAACACGCGCCACCAATTCCCGTTATATTGGGTAACGAATCGGGCAAAACCATGTTGGGACTTGTTACAGCTTGCGAGAACCTCAAATTGGAAAGAATTCTCGTTCTGGTACAGAGGAAGTTGTAGGCCCGCATCCAATGCTCCCGCAGGTATTAACAGCCTGATATTGTTGTACTTAAACTCTTCCATCATTTCCAATGAAATTTCATCTCCTTCGGCATGATCGTAGAATGAAACTTTGAATTTCTGAAGATTGTGCTTCCTTTTAAATTCCTCAAGGTTCATCGACCTAAAACTCAAGTTTTCGTGTGACCGCTTATTCTTAGGAGTTGGTTTGCTGGCCGTAACAGATACATCTGCGGAATTTATCAAGTGGGAAGGTTGAACTCTTGAGCCACCAAATTCATTTATTCCCTTCTTTTTCATCATAGTATAGCGGGATGATTTCCTATATAAAGGATGATCATCCTGGTGAGAAGCACCACCAGCAACTTTGTTATCATTCTTTCCAGTCATGATAAGTCTTTATCTGCATATAAAAACAAAAGAAGATAAGTACACCATGATCAAAAGCAAGAACAAAAGAGAAATGTTACAAAACAGAAGAAAAACAGGATAATTATTATTGAACTAGAATGTAAACAAGAGAACAACTCTCTGGACAAGAAAAGGAAAGATTTATAGATTCAATGAGGCAACCACAAACCATCATCATGGATTTAGCCAGGAGAAAACCAAAAATACAACATAACTTGTTTGAAACAGATAAACAAGAACATCATCAATATCATCATCATCATACACTCCAAAAGATTCAGTTATAAAGATTGATAGATGAACAGATACATTAAAGACAAGAACAAAAATAAAATCATAAAAATAAATTAGAAGCATTACCAGAAACAAAGATGATTGAATGAAAAGAAGACTTGATCCCGATGCAAAAATCCTTAAACACAAAAGTTCAGAAGAATAAAAAGGCACTGAGGAATCTTTGAAAAGCTCAAAAGAATGAAAATCAAGAAAAATTTAAGAAGAAGAAGACAAAGAAAATAAAGAATGAGATAAAGGATGTGACTAACATTAAATAGGAGAATACTGAAACTGACGAAACCGTCGAAAGTGAAAGAGAGAGAAACTTTATCAGAGATATGATTTCCTCGAAAACCGCCAACTGAAAGAAACGTGGGAGAGAATTTATTACTGGCGTGAAAATCGGAAAAGTGAAGCTAAACGTGGGAAAAAAAATTATTGCTAGCGTGAAAATCGGAAGAGTAATAATTATTTTTCCTTTCTCAAATTTTACCAAGTGCCAAAATTCAAAAGAAAAAAGGGGCAAATTGTGAGGGTATAGAATCTCTAACTACACGTGTTCAAACAATATGGATGGAGAATTTGATTATGATGAAACAAGAAGCACCGAAACAGAACTCCTTGATAAGTATTGAAACAGACATCTGAAGCAGACAGCATCATTGCATGATCAACACGCAGGTTGCGGGAAAGTGTAGTACATTGTACAAAAAAGATAGCTTCATTGCATAAGTGACACACAAGTTGCAGGAAATCCTGACACAGTAAAAGGATCTGACAAACAACAGTGCATGTTAGACACGTCTTAGCTGTACAAGTTGCGGAACAAAAGAAACTAAAGCATGACGAGTCATTTTCAATAGCCACATATTGAAATGCAGGGTACTGAATGGCTACACGTCAAGCATGCCATAATTCTAATAAGACCACAACGTTCATCCAAATCCAAAAACAACAACTTGAGTACAAATCCGCAGAGGAAGTGCGGGACATCAAGCGAAAAGCCAAAGGAAATATAAAGAACACAAATCAAGTCTTGCGGGAAATGCAAATAAGTTTTGCGGGATGCGCTATATTCCAAAGTTAAGATAAGAACTAATAGGTGGAAAGTTTAGATTTGAGGGACCCATAGTATTTGATATAAATTCCAAACTTTAGAACAGAAAGAAGGACTGGAAAAATTGGGAGAAAATTGGAAATAAGGTATAGAATCAGAGAAAGAATTTAGGTATGAAACTTGTATTAATTTTAAAATTGAATTGTTCTTTGAGTAACTTGATTTTAATTATGTATTTGATATTTTTCTGTAACATACAAATTATGAATAAATATAATCTGAATCTTTATCACCCGTGGATGTAGACAATTTGATTGTCGAACCACGTTAAATTCTTGTGTTGATTCATTTTACCATTTCTGGTTCTTATTGCTAAAATGTTCTGATTGTTAATATGTATCGTTTTCATTTTAAGAAACCTGATTTTATTATGTTTCTAACTTTGATGGTTGTGATCCAAAGGTCAAGATTTTTGGTAATCACAACCAGTGTCTATATTCATCTGCTTTAATGGTTCTACAGAGCCATCATCCTGTTTATTGTATTGCATAAAGACCAGGTTATAAAACTCTATAAACCTACTATCATCATTCAAGTTCTGCATATCATTACTAATGTCGGATTTCAATAAATCTAATATGGATTTTGAGTTGGAATCGAGTATGAGCAATTTTAGGTCGAATTCAAAAAATTCTTCGGTGGAAGTATCTGATATTCTGGAGTGTGATAAAAAGGATAAATATCCTTCTCTGTTCATTTCTGATGAAGATATTGATAAAAGTTTAGAAGAATGGCAATATAGTTTGATTGGAAGGTTACATTTTGTGAAATTGAAGCTAGCAACCGCGGAAGCATCTTTTAAGCAACAATGGAAGCTTAAAGGTAACTGTAAGTTAATTCCTCTTGGTAAGGGTTTCTTTATTATTAAATTAGAGAATGAAGAGAATAAGAAATAAATTTGGAGTGGGAACCAAATTTTAATCCTGCAAATCAGAAATCATCAATAGCGTTTGTGTGGGTTCATTGTCCTGGTCTAGGCATTGAATATTGAAAGGAGAAGATTATGATGTCTTTAGGTAAATTTGTGGGAAGACCTATTAAAGTGGATGCAATAACTTTGAAAAGAGAAATTGGGTATTATGCGTGTGTGTTTGTTAAGGGTTATTTATCCATGAAAATTCCTAGTAAAGTTTGGGTTGAGATAAAATATGGTGGTTTTTTACTGAGAATTCAAATTCCTAAACTACCAAAATTTTGTAATCACTATAAGGTGGTGGGTCACTTGGTGGCTGAGTGTATAACAAAGAGAAGAGAGTCAGTTCTGCAGGAAGGGGGGAATGAACTGAATCAAACACATCAAAAGAATATTTGGAAGGCTAAGGCAACAAGGGTGAAAGTTCCAAAGTATGGTGGTTTTGATATTTGTTTTACCCCAATCATTAAATAAAAGACTATTAAGATGTTTAAAGTGGATGCTGAATGTGAAGAAATTTTTGAGGTTGATGAAATTGTTGATGCTATTGTTCCTCTAATTGGATAGGGTAATACATGGATATCTTCAGGGGTTGGGGTCAGTATTTCAGGAAAATTTCATGCATTACAAGGTTTGGAGAATTATGATTTTCCTCCATTAAGTATTAATAAAATTTTGGATGTTGTTTCTAGTAGTACTCCACCAAATCAGGTTATTAAGGTTGTGGGAGACATTGGAGTAATGAATAAGGAAATCATCAGTGTTGGTCCTAAGAAAGGAGGTCAGCCAAAAAATATTAGTATCATCACTACTAGGAGACAAATGGCTATGAATTTAGTAAAAGATAAAAGGGTGTGGGAAGTCCTGTTGCTTATCATATTTCTACTTCTAAATGAAAACAATGTTTTAGAATGTCACAGGCTTGAGAAGGAGTAGAGCCAACGACAAACTAAAAAGTTTAGTAAATCAGTTTAGTCCTACATTATGTTGGGTGGTGGAACAAAAAATAAAATGGAATTCTATAGATTTTCAAAGTTTGAGGTTGAGGGGTATAAATCATATGGTGATTCATAATTCAGTAAATAATGGGAAGGGGAACATTTGGTTATTCTGGAGCGCTTCTATTGCAACTCCAAGTATGGTATCAATCACTAGACAGGTAATAATAGTGAATGTTGTTGGAGTTTTAGTTTCATGGGTGCATGTTGCATCTTTGGTTGTTGGCAGAAGAGAGTTATGGGTAGAATTGGAGAAATTTAGTAGTATGGAATTACCATGGCTAGTAATTGGTGATTTTAATATTGTTTTGAGTGTGGATGAGAAAGTGGGGGGCAGGATACCATTTGGTGTGGCAATGCAGGATTTTCATGATTGTTTAAATGTCTGTTGTTTAATGCCAACTCCAAGTTCAGGTCTGCAATACACATGGTGTAATAATAGAGCAGGAGTGAAAAAATAGTATGTACTTTGTATATAGATTTGTATAATTTGAAGTGGCTTGATTTATATCCAGAATGGTGCTATAAGGTTTGTGTTAGAGGAGTTTCATATCATAGTCCTCTTTTGGGTTCTTGTGTACAAATTCCTAAGCTAAAAAATATTCCTTTCAGAATGCTTAAGATTTGGCTAGAACAAGATGGGTTCAAGGATTTAGTACAAATGGTATGGAATGAAGAAGTAAGAGGGAATCCTGTTTTTGTTTTCATGAATAAAATGAAAAGTATGAAAGTCAAAATAAGGGATTGGAATTGGAATGTCTTTGGAGATGTTAGAAAAAAATTGAAGGCTACAGAAGAGAAGGTAATTGAGGCATCTTTATTATCTGATAAAAACCCAAGTGATATTACTCTATTGAATAATCTTGTTACTGCTAGAGGAAAACATGAGATGATATCTCAACAACATAAAGAAATTTTGCATCAGAAATCTAGGGGAAAATGGTTAAAAGAGGGTGCTGCAAACACAAGTTTATTTCATACTTCAGTTAAGATAAGACAAGATGTGAATTCAATCAATGAATTAGAAGAGGAAGATGGGACTATAGTATCTGATCAACAAAGGATTTCTTGTATTTTGGAAAAACATTTTGAGGAGAAACTTAAATTTAAAGAAGTGAATTGTGTTGAAGATCTTTTTGAGGCCATACCAGAAGTGGTCACAAGTTAAGATAAGATGATGCTGGAAGCAATTCCTACTGAAGCTGAAGTAAAGAATGTTGTGTTTCAACTTGATGCAGATAGTGCTCTAGGTCCAGATGGTTTTCCTGGGTTTTTTTAGATTTGCTTGGGATATTATTGGTGAAGGAGTCATTAAAGCCATTCAATACTGCTGGAGAAAAGGATTCATTCCAAAAGGTTTGAATTCTAACTTTATTTTTTTCTTCCAAAGTTTAGTTATGCAAGGAAGCCAAGTCAGTTTAGGCCAATTGGATTGAGCAATTTTAGTTTTAATTTTTTTACCGAAATCATTAATACAAGGATGTGTAGTATGATGGATAAGATTGTCTCAAAACAACAAGGGGCTTTCATTAAAGGGAGAAATATTCAAGAACAGATTGTTCTTGCTTCAGAGATGGTCAATGAGTTAGATACAAAGAGAAGAGGATGTAATGTAGGGATGATATTAGATATTACTCAAGCATATGATTCACTGAGTTGGGAGTTTTTATTTGAGGTCATGATAAAATTTGGTTTTCCAGTTAATTGGGTGAAATGGCTTCATCAATTTTTTCTTTCAGCAAGAGTATTTGTAATTGTGAATGGTGGACCAGTTGGTTTCTTTCAAATGGATAGGAGTTTGAGACAAGGTGATCCAATATCACCAAATCTTTTTGTTATTGCTGAAGATGTTTTAAGTAGGAGCTTAACAAAAAAAGGTTCAGTATAATAAGATTGTTCCAATGGTGAATATGAAGGGAATTCAGCCAACCGACTTTTTTTTTTTCTTCCCGATGATATGTTCCTATTTTTCAATGGGCATAAGAAAAATATTAATTCAGTAAAGAAGTTGTTGAATCACTATTAAATTTCATCAGGCCAAGTGATAAATCAATTGAAGAGTAAAGTATTTATTGGAGGTGTTACTGAAATAAGGAGAAATCAGATTGCTTCTGAGTTTCAAATGCCACTTTCTAATTTTCCAGATAAGTATCTTGGTGTGCTCTTGAAGCCAGGAGGGGTGAAGTCTAGTCAGATTTGGGGTTTGTAGAGATGTTGCAGAATAGAATCGCCAGTTGGAGAGGGAAATTTTTAGCTTTCAATGATAGAATAGTGTTGGTGAAGACTATATTGTGTAGCATTCCAGTATACAATATGTCAGTGTATAAATGGCCAGGAAGAGTCATTAAAGTTTGTGAAAGGATTATAAGAAATTTTATTTTGTCATGTTATCCATCTACTAGAAAGGTTGTGACATTGAAATGGGATAAAGTATGTACTCCATTGGAAGAAGGAGGTTTAGGGATTAAAAGATTGATGGTTATTAACAAGTCCTTGTTGATGAAGTTGTTATGGAAGCTTCAAACCACATATGAAGAATGTGGATTTATTCATAAAGGCTAAGTACACTGATAGTAAGGGTGAATGGATAAATAGATATAAGAAATCTTCAATTTGGCCTGGTTTAAAATGGGTAATGGATGATGTAAAGCAAAATTCAAGATGGATGGTAGGGAATGGTGAGCAAATTTCAATATGGAGTTATGTATGGAATAAGGACAAGCCATTGTGTGAGTTATTCACTGAAGATGAATAGATGAGACAAACTAAGAAAATGAAGGTAGCTGATTTGATTGTGATTAGAGGGTGGCTTATTCCTCAGAGGTTACTGAATTATTTTAGAATTGAGGAATTACCAGTTATAACAAGGAAGGATGATAAGAGAATATAGGCGGTACTATGTCTGGTGAATTCACAGTGAAGTCTGCAGTGGAGCTCATTAGAGCTCATTACAATATTGTAAATTGATCAAATAAGGTATGAAAACAGTGTCTGCATCCTACAACATCAAGTAATGTATGGAAAATGGTGAGAGGTATCTGTGCCACTGATGATAAAATGCAGAAGAGGGGTTTCCATATGACCTCCAAGTGTTATATGTGTGAGAGTGAAGTGGGGGAGCTTGAACATATTTTGTGGAACTGTAAATTCAGTCAGGTGATATGGGAATGGCTAGGTGGTATTTTTCTTTTTATGAATCCAAGCTCATATGGAGATGTGATGAATTTTGCAAATTTGAAAAGTGGAGCAGTGAAGGAAGTATGGGTTGTTGCTGCTTCTATTAAAATGATGGAGATTTGGTTTCTTCGTAATATAATTGTTTTTGAAAATGAAAAGCTGAATTGGACAAGTTCAAAAAAAGAATTCTTCAATTCACAAAGGATTGTGTAATCAGAATGAAGGGATTTATGTGGGACTGTAACTATGACTTCCGGGTAATTAGAAATTTTGATTTGAGAAGAAGACCAATTAAAGTGCAGAAGATATTGGAACTGAGCTTTCATCTTCTTGTTTTAAATCAAATTTTAATATGCTGTGATGGTGCTTCAAGAAGTAATCCTGGAAATGCAGGATGTGGTTTTGTTTGTAGAGATAGCTCAGGAAGAAGGGTGTATGAAGAAGCTAGAGGGATGGGGATTGCTACTAATTTCATAGCAGAGATAATGGTTGTTGTTGGTGCTACAGAATGGGCTGGAAAAAAATAATGTGGCAAATTTGATTATTAATTCTCATTCAACAACTGTAATAAAAACTTTTATGTTAGGTAAATTGCCTTGGTGTGTACAGGCTAGATGAAGTAGAATTAAAGAAAATTATGCAATGAGTGAAGTTCTGTCATAGTTTTCGAGAAATAAATTTTACAGCTGATAATTTGGCAAAGAAGGGTATGAGAAGAGGAAAAATTCAAGAGTATAGGGTTAGGCAGGATTTCTTGACAAGGTTGGAGAATCCGTATCAGCTTTATTACATATTTTATTAGTTTATGACCTGTAATATAGAAGGGGGTTTTGTTGTTTTTAGTTTTCTTTGCATTTCCTTTATAAACCTATTTTGGTTTTTAGTTTTCCTGTAATCTTTTAGTTATAATGAGTAATAAAATCTTATTGATTGAGCAAAAAAATAATCAGTTCTGACCGGGCGGGCTTACAACAGCAATAATCATCTTGTGAGATGGGTTGTTGGAGGAAGTCGTGTTGGTAGTGTTATTTATTCCGAGAGTATTCTTCACAGCATCAGCTGCCCCTTGGGCAAAATTCTTGATTTGTTTCCCAAACTGCAATATAATTTATTACGACACAACCATTATAGTGGCGTAGCTGGGATTGAATGTAAAAAGATGCGTAACGAAAAACCCGACCAAAACTCTTGTAATTAGTAATTTTTAATTATAGCTTTAGGATGAGTTCTTATTGTTATGATTTACCTGTTGAAGGAAACCTGCAGCTTGATCCTTCGTCTCTTGGGAGGATTGGTTTGCGATTTGAGATGCTTTGTCTTGGACTGTCCTTGGAGCAATGGAAGCCTCTTCATCTACACAAAGTTAAAAAAACAGAAGTGAACAAATAATGGTAGAATACAAAGCCAACTGTATTTCAAGTTCCAATAGCTTATTGAAGATGCAATATTGGAAAATTTGGCAAAAACCTGACCATCAACGTCTCTCCAAAATCTCTCACACTCGTTCATCCACTCTTAGCAGTAACTTCTCCAAATGCTTGGTTGATGTAAGCGAAAATGATGATTATGATTGTCAAGAACCAACCGCGATTCGAAATTATTCAACCACTCCTGGACCAACTCAAACTGGCGAATCTTACCATGAACCAATAAATAAACAACAACGAAAGTTGTATTCATGGCGGTCGTCAAGAGAAGTTGATGATTTTGAATCAGAGGGTGGTATAGAAATAGATTTTCTACCAAAGATGAGAACTCTAGAAAGTACTGTACGTAGCATGGTCACTAGCAAGTTGCAACCTTCACTTATTGTTAATTGAGTTTGTGGCTCGACTTGATCAATTGGTTGAGAAATTTAAAGACTTGGGATGATATAGGAAAAAGACCTTGTGATTAGAAATAAATCCATGGAATCAGCTTCTTCTTTCAACTGATATTAAAAACCAAAATTCAAAGACTTGCAACTTCAGAACATCATCTATGTTCCTACATAAAAGAGTACAAACAAACTATATATATAAACACCATCATCATAATCATGGACCTAATAAGGTAGAGAAGTAAGTAAAGATATCCCCATGACAAACACTACTTCAACAGTAACGAAGTTGTTCTTCATGTTGATTTTCGTCTAAAATGGGAACAATTTTAAACCTATAAAGTGATACAAATGTGAGACATATCAGGGACGCTTGAGCTTTTAAGTCTTCAACATCGAAGTTCCACGCACTCACGCCTCTCTTATACTCGCTCTGTTATACCAAGCACTAGGACATGCCCAACATGAGTACAGGAAAAAGAATAAATAAGCAAGTGATTTAAGTCTAGCTAGAAAGTTTAACAGACTAAAAACTAAAAAGTAAATAACATATACGGATATACCAATATCTTAAAAGAAATAAAAGACTTCAAGCAGTATTAATTAAAACAGAAAGATAATCAAACAAAAGTAATGAAAGAGAAGTTCACAAACCTAAATCCAAAAAACAATCTCCACTCTTAACATTTAATTGAAGAAGAAAAATATCGATCATACGAACCATACTATTTGAAACGGCGGTGGAAAACAAAAAAGTATAAATGATACTAAAGGAAGGAAGAAAATAGCATGTTGTTAAGGTTTACGGGTAAAGATCTTAACTGTTGGATGGAAAAACACAAAGTCTTTACCGTCGACTAGAAGTGAACATTAGTCATTGTAGGTTATGGTAACCCGGTACACTTGAGTAATTGGTGTAAAGGTGGTGTAATTTCTTTTATTCCAATCAACATGTCATACAACGGGTTTCCATCACCAATTAATATTTTAACCAATTGTGATGCGCTAAGTGTCCCTCCCAGAATCACCAATGTCCAAAACCCCTCTCGGCCAATGAGAAGTGGAGGTCTTATCACCAATCAACGTGTGAGCTCATACCACTTTGAATAATATATACGGATTTACCAATTTCTTAAAAGAAATAAAAGACTTCAAACAGTATTAATTAAAACAGAAAGATAACCAAACAAAAGTAACGAAAGAGAAGTTCATAAACATAAATCTGAAAACCAATCTCCACTCTTAACATTTATATGAACTTGTTATTTCAGAAGGAAAATATCGATCATAGGAACCATATTATTTGAGACGGTGGTGGGATGTTTGAGATGGCGGTGAAAAAAAGTGTAAATGAGATTAAAGGAAGGAAGAGAATAGCATATTGTTAGGGTTTAGGGGTAAAGATCTTAACCGCTGGATGGAAAAAAACAGTCTTTACCGTCGATCAAAAGTGAACGTTAGCCATTGTAGATTATGGTAACCCGGTATACTTAAGTAATTTGTGTAAAGGTGGTATAATTTCTTTTACTCCAATCAGCCAGTCATACAGCGGGTTTCCGTTACCCATTAATATTTTAATCAATCGTGATGCGTCAAGTGTTCCTTTTAAAATCACCAATGTCCAAAACCCCTCTTTCGACCAATGAGAAACGGAGGTTTTATCACCAATTAACGTGGGAGCTCGTACCATTTTAAGTTTTACAGGGTAGGTAATTGGAACTACATATTGCACCTGACCACACGTCCATAAGACAGTAGTACCCTCCTTTTCCCCAACTCACCCCTACCCTTAGTTTCCATCCCTTTTCTTTTTCCTCCTCGATTTTAACTCTCAAGTCTTAACACATCTCCCTAACACTCTCTCTACATTACATTGATTTTTCTTGCTTCTGAGTAAGTAATTACAAGAAGGCTGAAAGCCACACTCCCGATCATCCTCTTATTCTCCTAGTGGTGGTAGTAGTAGGACTTTTATGAATATTTGGAGAAATTAATGGTTACGAGTAAAAGCAGCTTAATCCTTTTATTACGGTTGCTCTTGCTTACTGTTATCTTCATTGATCAATGCAATAGGTCATCAAGAAACTCACAATTTTTTGGGATTAAACCAAGTAAGTCCCAAAATTCTGATCACGACTTTCTCGGGTCCTGCCAAAATCAATACCAACACCACCTTCAGCTCCTTCAAAACAACACAACGATATTGGCTTACAAAGCCAGCAACAATCTCCTTGATGAAAAATATCAGAGAGTATTTCAAAAGCGACAGCAGAGTTGATCTGCACTCATCTTTCTCTTTGCTTCATACCGAATTCAGGGATGTTATTGTATAGATAAGAGATGGTATATTCATCAATTTTTGATGTATAAACTCTGCTCATCTTGTAATTCTTATTTTTATACAAAAAAAATTAAACTCCTTTAGTTTGGATATGTAATGAATATAGAGAGCGATAGAATAATCAAATCTTACTACATTATGTAGACATTACAAAGAACTTTCTGAATACATTAAATTTAACAAAAATCCAGTTTATGTTTTGAAAGATATAAAAGCTTTCTGGATGAATTGTAATCTTTGAAAAAGCGAATACAGGAATGTATATGGTTAAGTTTGATCTCAGATGTGATATGTGTTTGGCCCTTGAAGGATTCTCCATGGAGCGTTAATGATGATCTGTTATTAATGGAAGTTGGTAACCATAATAAATTCCCCAAAAATTACTTAATAGTTATTCAAGTATTCCGATTTTAATTTCCAGATTCATGGTCTGCCTATGACGGCACTAAATGAGAAAATTATCACGCATCTGGCGAAGCAATTTGGTTCTCCATTATTCGTTGCTAAATGTGAACAATCGAAAGGCGTTAAATATCCTCGTATTTTTAAGAGCGACTCAAAAAGAATTTGGGATGATTTATTTATACGCATCCAATAGATGTGGCTATTGGATGTCCTAATGACAGATAAAAATATTTATATACCGTTTCACTAATAAAAGTGTAAAACCTAAACTCATTTCATCAAATTCTAACTCTTCTTCTTCTCTTCCTATTTACTACCGATTGTGAGAAAAATCTAACTCTTCTTCTTCTCTTTCTCTTAACTACCGATTGTGAGAAAAAAATTCCCTCGTGAAATTTTCAAAACCAATTCATCATATCATCGTTAATCGCCGTACCAAATCATCGTTCATATTTCGATATAAAGATGGCTCGACAGAAACAAACAAGCTGTCAATCTGATAATAGTAACCGGCCCAATTCTGTGGAGAGATTAAGAGACAGAGAGATTGTTGAAGAACATAGTGAAGAAGATGAAGAACACGAAGAACACGAAGATGATAATCTAGATACGAAGACTGATTCTGACAATTGGACTCTCCAGCAGTGTATGATGGCCCCAATTAGGTAAGGGCATACCAATGTAGTTAATCTCGGATCTCGGATCTCGTCTTGGTCGGGACCTTGACACCTTGATAAAAATATCTTGGGGAAATTATCGACGAAATCTTATAACACCCAAATCTTATATCCAAATTTCATAATGTGAATACCAAGAATTAACTAGATTTTTGTTAATTCATTACCTCGACTCAACTTCTAATAATATTTCTTCATTTAATAAAAATTAATGTTAGAGCTATTGCAAATATAATACATAAACATAAATTTTAAGAAAGGAAAACAAATAATCAGTTCAAAAAGAAAAACAAACAACAACTATACTTTAAGAAGAGATCGTATTAGTATATAACAATTCTAAGTTCAAAGTTTGAATACGAGAATAAACGCCGCTTTCAAAGATCATATCATGAAAGAGTAAAGACATAAGAGACATAAGTAAAAAATAAACCTCGATCAAATAACCAACAATCACCACAAATAAAACATAACCGACGACAACGAGTAGTAAACATACCTTTCCCATAGTCACCAATCGCAAAGATTATCTCTTTGAAACTTGGGCAAAGAACGACATTAAAAGCTATAGAATTCTCGGTCATCCAAGCTGAATTTTTTTCCACGCATTTATCTTGAACCTCTCTTTAACTGCACTGCCTCTTTCAAGAGTGGCTTGTTGTGTTTTCTTGTGGTTTGTACTCATGTATACATCAATTAAACCTCTAGTATCACTTTTTCCTTTGAATTTTTTCTTCGAAGGAACTTGTTGACTGCCACTATACATATTGGGATCATTTCCAACTTCATTTACTTCTAAATCAGTATCACCATCAGAGTTTTCATCTAAGTTAACACGCTCATACATCAAATCAAAAATATCCCTATGAGCTCTATTGGTGTTCTTTATAGAGTCTGCTTGTTTTATCTTCTTTATAATTTAAATGGTTGCTTTTTCACATGATGTAACATTCCATGTCTTTTGAGTGAGATGCTCCTTAACTCTAGTGATTCCGCCAGTCATCACTTTGAGACATAACAAACAAGTTAGTTTGTTAAGATTTGTTGGATCTCTGCGTTCATCCCATTCCCATGCAATGTGTTTAGTTTGAGTTGAAGATGGAGGCGGCAATGACCCACATGTAGTGTCTGTTGTGTTCGCATTAGACGCACTAGAAGAAGCCATAATCACAATTCACAACTTAAATACAGTACATTCAAAATTGATTTAATATGGTTAATTGTCTCATCTGTCTGTTGTATTATAAAACATCTAAGTACATTTTTCACTTGAACCAAGTTAAATCTAAGTATATTTACAGAACACAATCACTAGAATGAAACAGATTAAAACCTAGGTAAAGGGGGATTACAGTTCAGGAACAAAAACAAAAATTTAATCAAAACAAGAAAGCAAAAGTACTCTTTAAATCTATTAAGGTTAAAATTAAAAACAAAGGAAACCCATCATTTCATACTCGAAAAATTAAAACCTAGGTAAGTAAAAACGAAACTTTCAGAGAGAGGGAGGGTGAAGGGGTTTACAAATTAAAACAGGGGTAAACAGAAACGAAACAGATTAAAACCTAGCTAAAGGGGGCTTACGGTTCAGGCTTCACAGAATGATATAGAAACGAAACTTTGAGAGAGAGGGAGGGAGGGTGAAGGGGGCTTACAGTTCAAGTAGGCTTCACATAATCACATTGGAGAGATTGGCGTTAATCGAACAGGTCGAACATATCGAACAGATGAACAAGAGAGGGTCTGCTAGTGGAGATTGAGAAGTGAACAATGAGGAACAGATCGAATATGGTAAATACCCATTTTACCCTAGATTCGGTGACTCGTCTCGGCTGAGATACGGGCGAGTCAACCGAGATTCGCGTTTAAATCTCGTTCGGCGATATTTGATGATTCATCTCGCTCGTGAAGCAATACCTTGAATATCTCCGTTATCTCGGCCGATATTAACCACATTGGGATATACCACTATTTAGGTTTATTTTGCTTCAATTGATTGAAATCTTCACTATAATTTCTAGATTTTCGGTTTTTACCAAGAATCAGTAATTTGTATAGGTTTAAACTCCCGATTATGACAAAATTCATCATTCCTCAAGGACATCAACTTTAATTGGTGGTTAGATTTAGTTATTAACTACCGATTAGGAAAGGTTATTTTCTTCATATACTTAAATTTTGGCTTAATCGGTAGTTAATTTTTTTATCTAACTACCGATTATATTAGATGGTTTTAATATAGAGGAATATATTTTTGAATCAATCGGTAGATATATAGTAGTTGTTAATTCCCGATTATGAAAGAATTTATCATTCCTCAAGCACATCGACTATAATCGGTAGTTATATTTAGTCATTAACTACCGATTTTCTTTCTGTACTAAAATTTAGGCTTAATCAGTAGTTAATTTTTTTTTGTCTAACTCCCGATTATATTAGATGGTTTCATGTAGGGAATATAATTTTGAATTAATCGGTAGATATGTAGTAGTTGTTAACTTCCGGTTAAAATATTTTGAAATTAAAAAAATGTTAGTGTTACATCATAATCGGTAGTTATGTGTGATTATTGTCCCTCGATTATATTTTCCTTAAAACCTTTGATTTCTCTTTACCTCATCGGTAGATAGGTTTTGTATTCGACTTCCGATTGTTTTGTAATCGTTTGTTATTGTGTTTATTTGACTACCGATTATATGTCTGTCCATAGCTTAGAGTTTGTTGATCCAATTTTTATGCATAATCGTGAGATAATCTAGGACCCGAGCTACCGATTGTTTTGTACTCGTTTGTTAGTTTGTTTACTTGACTACCGATTATATATGTGTCCATATCTTAGAGTTTTATAACCCAAATTTGTTGCATAATCGGGAGATAATCTAGGCCCCGAGTTACCGATTATGAATAATCAGTTGTTTTTTATGTACTTTTTCTACCGATTATGTAGTGATTAAACGGTGTCTTACGAGCTAATTGTTCTTTTTTTTAGGGAAAGGCGAGCTAAGCAAGCCCAAAATACAATTGTTTTTGGGGTCTCGTCGTGAAGGGGGTAAGAAAGTAACATGTAGTGCAAGAAGAGAAAAGAGCGCTAGCGGAATCTCTATCACCGAAGGAACTCAACCAAGTTTACAACCAAGTGTTCCACAAGTTAGAAACCAAGAAGAAGAAGAATCAAGTGCACCACAATTTAGAAACCAAGAAGAAGGAGAACCAAGTGCTACACAAGGAGAAGGACAAGGTACAAATAAGGTAATTAAGAAGAAAGAAGGACACCAAGCCCCCACCTCTTTGAAGATGAAGGGTATTGAAGCAAGCTAGATCCATGGGTTACCAAGAGATGGAGGAGATCTGTTATTTGGATACAAAGACTCATGGGCCAAATAAATTTATTCAACTGAGGTAATAATTATAAAACACCATTCTTAAGTTATTGTTTTTTATTCGTATAAATGTTAACGGCTATTCTAATTATTTTATAATTCATCGTGTATATTAGGACCATTCTCATACGGTTCGTCTACTCAAACCTACAGCTGCACCAAGAAAAATGAAACACTGGCCATTAGATGGTGAGTGTGAAAGGCTCAAGCAAATTATTTATGACTCGGGGTTATCTACTACTGCCGAGAATTCAATGTTAGAGCATGACCGAGTGTCGATATCAGCCTTCCTGAAGAGAATGTATCCTGAGACCGACACCTTCCATATGTCGTTTGGAGAGATGAAGATTACCCCAGATGATGTGGTGCATATTTTTAGTCTCGCTAACCATGGTACAGCTGTCAAGTTTGATTACATAAAGCAGTTAAGTTGAGAACAACTTTATTTTTGCACTCATAAGTGCCTTGGTTGGGATCGAGCGATATCCGACTTTGAGTTCAACCGGTGCTTTCGTTATAAAACTAGACAGTTCAGCATGGTCCACTTGATGAATATATTCAAATGCACCAAGGATAAAGAAGAAAAGAATCCATATTTTAGCGGCGACGAAGTGAATGCTGCGGCCACTGTATATCTCCTTTGTGTATTAGGATGTGTCATTTTCCCCAATTGTAGTGGAAACCGGGTCGACGCCAACCTTCTTCAACTATTGCATCCTCTCAATAAAGTTTGTGATTACTCGTGGGGCACCGCATGCCATGCGTTCTTGATGGAAGAGTTAAGAAAGGCATCGAGGGAAACAACTAGCCAAATTGTCGGGAATGTGAGCCTACTACAGGTATTTTGGTAACTCTATCGATGCTTTGATTTTTATTTGTTTTTTTTCTTTTAAGAATCAATTTTCTCATACTTGGTTTGATATGTACACTAGACATGGAAGTATGACCACTTTGCGTTCCTCGATTTGGCCAAAAAGAACCCCATATGGCAGAAAGGAACACCCAGAGGAACAAAATACATCTTCGACAACAACCGTTCAAGGTCTAAGGAGAAGCAGTTGATTTTTTTGAGGAGGAAATTAATCTTGATGACGTCCAAAGATGTATGCTTTAATCCATACAAGGAAGACCGAGCTAGTGGACATATAGCGGGAAGGTCTGAGTTGTCGCTTTATTATGGACCCTTGTGGCACCCCACATTATATTTTATGTACAATGCCTCAAGGGTGATGCGTCAACTCGGTTATGTACAAGAAGAACCTTGGATTCACATGCATGAAAAGTTCAAATTGGACGTGGAGAATTGTGTATGTGGTAAGGATTCTATCACAGTAGTTTACTCTGGTAACCCATCCATTGAAGATTGGAATAACAGGATGTAATATTTGATTAACGATGGGAGACCTTTCAACCTAGGTGATGAAGTACATCCAGGCTATATGGAATGGTACCGGGAGCATTCTCATCTTCATGTGATCCGTGAAGATAAAGGAAAGACCACCAAGGCTTCCGATTATACTTGTATCATCAAAGACAAACCTTCTGGTTATGAAAAACTGGTACGTAATGTTCTTTCCTTTTGATTTTAATATTACGGCTCAATATTTTAGATAATAATCGTTTGATTGTTATTGCATAAAAACAGAAAAATAGGTTTGGGTTTTTCTCCAAGAAGATTGTTGGGTGTATAAAGGCGGGAGTGCCTTTATCAATTGAGAAGCTGAAAGAGCATAAAGACCTAATGGATAACATTGATAATGAATCTTATTCAAGTAAGTTTGTGGAGAAAGCTTCAAATAAGCCTAAGAGGCCAGCAACAAATCCCAATAAAAGATCTCGTGGTTCATCGAGTGCTGATGGTGAAGCCAATGTCCCTGATGTTGAAGCAAATATCCGTTAGAGACCTTAGTTTTGACTTACTTGAGAATGAATCGTAGATACCTTAGGTTTGAATTGTCGTGAGCTTGGTCCACATTGATCCTTCTTGGACGACCCATTTTCCTTAGAGCCGACACATCTTGATACGAAGCTTCAGTATGTTCAAGCCTAGAAATCTCTCGTTGACTAGATAACCATTTGTTCAACTTTTTTCTTTGAATTGACCTTGGCTTTTCGGTATTCGGCATACCCATCGCCTTTACTTTCATTGGTTCTTCAACAACCTTTATACATGGGTAAAGGGATTCCTCTAAATGGTGTATGAATATTTGCTTTTATGTTCCATTTGACGTAGAGTAACGTTCGAGTATTCGTGCAAACATTTCCGTCTCCACGGACGACGCACCATCAACCACCAGGGTGTTTGGACTGAAAGATAATTGCTTCCAAAAGGGATGAATATCATTAATGTCAATCACTTCAACATACCTACCAAGCATGTGACGACACAGGAGTCCAATACCTATCATTGTCTTACAATTGCAAACTGTAGTCTCATCATCGTGATCTCTATACAACTCCAATTGTTGTATCATGTAATTTATTATCCACCAAGAAAATTTGTAAACTATACCCCTTAGAAGGTTTTTTATGTTTTAAATGTGCCAACGGGAATCTATGCCGAATTTTTCCCATTGAACCGTAAATCTTAGTGAGATTACGATTGGTGAACTCATGGATTTCTTCTTGGACCGACACAACCCCATTTTGACTACTAACTAGTATTTTCTTTAATCGTCCATGGGACCCCTCTGCAATGCTTGTTGCCTCGTTCTTGAATTTCTGATATTCCTATGTCCATGCAAACACAAACTTATCCTTATGCGGTCCTAACCATTGTGTTTTGTTATATTTAACTGGTTTGGGATAGTTCTTGCCCCATTCATCCTCAAATTTTTCAAGTTGTATTCATAAACTTCCTTCGTCATTGATCAAACTAGCTTATCCCATGCTTTTAGAAATAAAGACCACTTTATTCCATCCTCGGCTCACTTTTCATCAGCTAACCTTTTCTCTTTTTCTCGTTCTTCCATGGTTAGTTTACTAATACGTTCATCCTCTTCCTTCGACCTCTTGGTACCTTTGTTTCGTTTTTTTAGCTTGGATATGATGTCTGCAATTGGATTTGATGTTGCATTGAATGTGCCACGTACAAAGTAAATTTTGGTCTTCCGGAAACACTACCTTTATTGCATTCATCAAATCTTGATCATTATCCGTTACAATAACCCTTGGAAAATGCTCGCCATTATAAATCGACCTTAATGTTTGCAACATTCAAATGAAACTCACATCGTTCTCAGCATCCATTATACTCCATGCCACCATAAATATGCATTTTTCCGAAGTGTGGCAAACAATGTTAAACATCGGTATGTTGTACTTGTTTGTTTTATAAGTAACATCTATGAACAAAATTTGATAAAAGCATTGAGCCAATTAGATCATCTTCGGATGTTCCAAGAAAATACGAATCGCTTTACCATCCCTTTCTTCTTTTCTTAACGTGTAATTGTGTTTCTCGGCTAACCACTCTGATTGTTGCATAACCATTCGACCATCCCATCCCGTCCTTTTGATTGTTGCTAGCACCGACTTAATTATGGACAATGAAGACAAGTTGTTGGGGTCGTCCGCCTTTATCTTTGATAGGATTGTACTCGTTTTCATTACGTTCCTCATAGACTTCACCAACTCCAATTCCTTTGGTTTTAACTTGGCAACCATTATTTGCCCAACAAGACTTTCTGGATCTTCATGGTTGTGACGGCCATTAGCAACTCTAAACATTTTTCATACTTTACCTTCCTTACCGTCGGGCTTACTGAAGATAATCTTAAATGGGAATCCAATCTTCTTTGAATTACCTCGGTATTTCCTCTTCGTCTTATTTACGTATTTACCATCCTTTCGCATGTGACTCTTTCGCTCGCCACCTCTCTCACAAATCATTTTAAATCGATCAACCCTCACGCAATTGTTCTGAACTACAACGCATATCTTCTCTTTTTCCTTGTTGATGAGCCATTCCTTTGCCTCCGCCTTACTTCCAACTGTCTTAATGCGCATATAACAAAATAAATATCATAAGCCTAACCATGTAACATACATTCTTAGAACAAGATAAGAGTGGGTAGGTAGCATACCAAATCATTTGCATAGTGTAGGGAAGTATCAGGACTCTCATATGAAACATGATTAACCGATTCAACAATCTACATAAAATAGCAATGAGTTAGACAACAAAAATCGGTAGATAATTACGTTACCGTACTACCGATTAACGACAATCGGTATTTAATTATATCCTCATACTACCGATTAACCATAATTAGTAGTTAATTATGTTCCCATACTACTGATTATAGAAAGAAATCAAGACAAGTTCTATACACAAAAACAAGTATAATCAGAGGTTTAATTTGTTAAACAACAACCGATTACAATGGAATCGGTAGCTAAATTTGATCTTTAAACTACCGATTACAAAATTCAAAAATTTTAAGTTTAATTCAATTCTGGCTACAATCACGATCGGTAGATATGTGATTTTACAAACTACCGATTCTAAATCGATAGATAAAAATATTCACCCACTACCGATTGTGAAAGATGAAGAATTAGAAATTTTATAAGTTTGGAGAAATTCATTTTTGGGGTGACAACTATAATCGGTAGATAATAAGTATTCCTAAACTACCGATTATGAAAACAAAATTTGAACAAAATTCGATTAGGTGATTTTGATTAATCGGTAACAATCATTCTTCATGAGACTACCGATTATACCCCAATTTTGGCTCATTCCAGTGCAATCGATAGATATGGTACTCCATTTTCTACCAATTCTGGGGCGTCCATGGCATTAAATGCATGAAAAAATAATTTTTTTTTGTTAACAATCACATACAAGTGCATACAAAGTGAGTTTTTGAGCTTCTTAACACAATACCTGATTTTTTTGATGCATTATTATCTTCATTTTGATGTGATTCATCGTTTTCTCTCGTTAAATCATCATCTAGCTAGGGTTTCTTCCACACCAAAATTTGGATCATCCAACAAATATTCCAAATCGTCATCTCTAAACGTCATTGAACCTTTAATATTATGTTCTTCATGATGTTTCTTACCTTCTTCCTCATATTCATCCATGTTTGTTATTGATTTTAGGTAAAACCTAGTTTTTACAAACTTCTTCTTCTTCTTCCTCTCTAACACATTCTCTATTTCTTTTCTAAAACTATAACTCAAATAATTTTCTAACACTAACTATAACCAAAATTAACTAACTAATTAATCAACATTAACACTAATTAAACAAGGACAAATTAGCCATTAAAGAAACTATATGGATAAGGGGTGTGCTGATATTACTTCTTAGTGTCTTTATTTTGTTTTATTAGTCGCCCCTAATTCTTTATAAGTCTCCCTCAAAAACGCCAGGTTAAATATACTGGGAAAGACTTTACTACAACGAGTGAAAAATGGTTCAAAACTAAACGACTAAAATTTGGGTGAAACAGCCGTATGGAGCAAGCATATGGTATGCCAATTGCCAACTAGCTAACAAGAATCCTAAAAAGAAAATGTAGTGCACAAAAATTAGGAGTGAGCAACGGGTGCATGGGTATGAATTTGATACCACCTGCGTCCAATTCATTATCCAACAGGTTTAATATCCGCGGATTAGCGGATAAACCAGTTGGATGCGGATGGATTGGCTGATTTTAAAATGAAAAGACTCCGTTGCTTGAGAAACAAAAAGATCTAAAACAGAAATTCTAGTTATAATGAATGCTGCAGGAATAGAAGAATATTGACCCTTTTAATTGTTTTTTAGCAAGTGGGAAGACACATTTTCAGTTGAGAGGTTGGGAATTCACATCGTTGGGTTTATATTTGAGTCATTCCATTGCGATTCGTCTTTTGTAAAATGTTTTCGATGGGTCCATCCATCTCTGGTTGATTTCTGGGTTGTATGTTTGCTATCCTTCATATTTATCTGTAATACCAAAATTATTATTTAGATCGGGTGTCCAACGGATGGGTGATGTATCACCCACATTTAATCCGTGAATCAACCGGTTTTTATAAATTCATCAATGTCCAATCCATCAAAACGTAGATCGGATGTCCACATTATATTTTACTAGTTAATTAATAAATTTATGTTTGCACAAAAAAAATATATATTAATATGAAAATTGATTATAAATTAACGATTCAATATAATTTGATAACGAAGTCATATCACGAATAGCGATTTTAATTGACTACATATTAACGATTTAACATAATTTGATAACAAATCACGTTACGATTAGCTATTTTAGGATAGAAAGGTCTGAACCCATGACCTTTAAGGTGTTATAGTAAAATTAAATTAGAAAATCACTTATTATTAATTATTTATATCTTACGTATATCATTTGGTTATATTTATAAAGTTTTTCTCATCAAAATTTTGTTTTTATTAGCCCACAAAAAAAATAAAACTTATTTTGAGAAAAAAGAATCAATAATATAAAATTCCTTATAAATAAATTTGCACAGAGCCCTATAAGATTCACGATCGGCTCCTATAAGATTCACTGACCTTCCTTAGCTCGAAGTGTTTAAACCGGGGTCGCACCAATATTAAACATTCCCTCCAAAGAAAATGGCTCGTTCTACCCTCTCTGTGAAATTGATGGAAAAAGGCTAGGCTCATTGATAGTCACGAGCCTAGGAGTTTAATGTATGAGTCTAGTCATGTGCCTAGAAACACTAATGGTGCCGGAAACACTTTGGCAAAACAGGCAAGGCATATCGTAGTGTAATTTTTTTGGAACTTTCTGGAACCTTATTCACCTTTATGGCTAAGAGCTCTCTTTTTTTATTTTGATGGATTTTCTTTTTCTTTCTTAGAAGCTCTCTTTTAAAAGAGGAGAATTAGTATGTACTCAGTTACGATATTCTCTTTCCTATGAAAAAGAAGAACAAAAAATTGATAATCAATTGGGTAGAATTAGTGCGATATTTTGGGATGATACACTGTTTGACAAGGAACATTCCATGACTGTTTATGAGATACCATTTTACTAAAATACCAGTTTATCGGGGAGGGTACTAAAATCCATACGAAACAAACTGAAATCGTTACACTCATTAGAAGCATTATATCATCCCACAAGACTTTCTTTTCAACGCAAACTCTATTAAAATGAGCGTTCTACCTTTTTCTTTTCTCTCCTTTATTTAATGGCACCAGAGAAACGTTTACTTTCCGGTAGGGCTGGTGGTTGGCCATGTAAAGATCTTCCTATTAAACAATAACCGTCACGCGCGAGAGGACTTTAGACAGCAACTTTAATTTCACTATAAAAAATGTCACCTTCGATTATTGGCAGTTAGGCGGTAGTAGGACGGTGACAAACACTGCCCTTTCATTTTAAATAAGAAATTCTCCATTATTGTTTAAGCCGAAATTTTCCTTCTGGATAATATTCTTTTCATACACTGGAAGTCGTTATGTATTAACATAAATCACGTTTGTATTTCATATTTGAGACATAAATTGTTTTATTATCATATTTCAAACGTTTTAATTCCTTCACAAAAAAGTCGTACAATTTATATTGTTCTCTCCCTATAGCTGCCTGAAGACGTTGACGGGAAATATAATTGGGTTCATAAAGCTAGATGGTTGGAAGTTTTCGGAAGGCCCCTGTTTCCAAGTTGTGCCCAAAGTCCGAGCCCTAAGTTGAAGCATGCAGTAAGTTTGGAATGCAGTTTAGAATCCAAATGGAAGCATGCAGTAAATTCTCACTTCTGGTGAGAGAAACGGGTAGTCGCTTCTCCCTTCCGTGGTAACGAGTACAAATACTTATGTCGTAATATTTATTTTGATAGTTACATTTTAACTGAACCACTAACAAATGTAATATTAATGTTTAAAAAAAAAACACAAATACAATAATTATTGTGTTACACTTGTTTTATTTATGATTAAAAATATTGATAACTAGGTATCACCCTGACCAAGGCCGGGCTCAATCTTTTAGTGGCTACTGGCATTTAAAGACATTGACAATTATATAGTCCATTATGCACTTTGCATATTTAATTTTTTTTAACTTATTAACCAGTTATATAGTATAATTATTTGTTGGTGTCTAGTTGTACTTATACTCAACACTCCTTCATTGTATTTAACATCGAAATTTAATGCAGGTGTACTTATATTGGTTGGTCACCAATCATCTTTCTTGACTGATGACCTATTTGTTAACTAAAAGTTCAATGCAAGCAAGCTATTTTTTGTTGGATAAGATGCTAATAGGGCTAAGTGGTTAAATTGATAAAGTATAATACCTTTATAAATCATATCAAGGAACTATTTAAATCAAGAACAAAATAAAAATGGTAATTAATCAAAGACCTAGATATAAACATTCCATAGTTAGTTATAAGAACTTAAAATTCCTAAATTAATTGTTTATGATGTTTCCAAAATAAGTAGGATTAATATTTATTTCTTCCTTTTTTCGCCATTCTAGTTCTGTGTGCTACTGGTTGTGTTTGTTATTGTGTCTTAGATGCAATTGGTGGTTCTAGAACAGCAGCTAGCGGGCGACTTTCTGCATCTGTTTCGATTATGTTCGCATTCCAATTATTTGTTCCCTTAGCAACATCTTGTAAATTTGTTAAATCACTATGCGCTTCAGTATGAGCATCACTTTATTCACCATCATCATCGAAATTTCCATATGTTTCATCTCAGCAGAGCCTCAGGCTACATATTCGGCGTCAGAATTTGATGGATGTCTTGCATGAACACCGGCGTTATGATGATACTTACTCCGTTCAGTTAGAAATTGTTGTCTTATTTCGTCATTCACCATAACGACATTCACAAACCTCGCCATTATTTCCTACAAGCTACCAGTAGAATATAAAAAAGAAAGTTAAAGATCTCTGATTGCAATATAGAAGTTCCTAAAATAAAAACCCACAAAGAAGAGAAATGCATCAATATAAATGTAGAACATGGTCACATTAGTTCCATAATTTCTAAATTCCTAAGACTACATAAGACTTCTGCTAGTGAATTTGAATCAGTGCAACTGATAGAATCGATTCAACTATATCTATTTTCAAATTCTATCATTATTTTATTGAATTGATTTTAAATTTTAAATTTTATTCTACTTTAAAATTGAAATCAAGAAATCCAACAACAACAAATATTGTATCAATTTTATGCTAAATAAATATATTATTTTTAGGTACAATATCGTAAGATAAACAAATAGGTTCTCAAGATCAATTTGTTGCTCAAATAAAGCTTACATTTCTGCGAATCATCAAAACAAATAAAAAGTCCATCTACTGTGTTTGGCAATTACGATCCTATTAGTACTGGGATATTACTAACTTTAAGAATAGAAAATCCAAAATTCATAATGTCCAAATTACGGAGGTTACTAATGCAAGATTTAGCCGATACTTTGATTTTATATCACTCTACTATAGATGTGTGTAAACCAATAAAATTCAACTATTGAATCCACATTTGTTGACTATTATGAATCCTCATTAAACCCACCGTAACCACATATGCACCTCCTAACATGTGTACAATATCGTTTGGTGGGATATGTTTTCTGTCATATGTTACCTATGATCAGTGATTACATCATCAGTGATGCACCCTCCCGTACTTCATATTTGATCCCTATAATTGCTATGATTCCATATTATAAAATATCATGCTAGGTGTGATTAAACTTAGAAAAATAACCAAGGATAACTAAGTTAAATGCATGAGTTGAGGTCTATCATTACAGAATTACTAATTTGGAAGTTAATCTAGTGATTAATGGAGCACATCGGGGGGAAATACAGGCCTAATGATATAAGTTATTCTACAAATCTGAATCGTTATCGATAATCACAAACAAAGTTTATAACATGAAACACGGAATCGAAGCAACCAAATGTAGAAGACTCACTGAAATTAAACAATTAACTAAAGGTTTATGTTATTTTACTCACAAAGATGATTAGGAATCTATTCACACGAATCTAAGATTACCCTGCAAGCTGCCAATAAAACATTAAAAAAAAGTTAAAGATCTGTGATTGTAATATTGAAATTCCTAAGATAAAAACCAACAAACCAGAAAAATGCATCAACATAGATGGAAAACAACATCGATTGTTAGTAAAATTCCCATAAAATTAAACAATAAATACCAAAACTCAAACCTATTCCATGATGATTAACATCAAAGTTTTAGTCCAAAAATTAAAAAATCAGAATGTGATTGTAATTTTTACTATATTGCTCAAGTTCAACCATAGTTTAGATAGTCTCCTCAAGAATCATTCAAACTATTGGTTGTTGTAAGAAAGCTGATCCAAATTTAGCATTAGTTTTTTTTAGAATTTATTTTGTGTTTTATTCAACTTAATTAAAACTAAAATCAAGAAATTCATGCATAAAAACCCTGACTGAAATCCTGTCATGGTTGGTGATGTAAGAGTAATAATCAAGTCAACTAAGAAATTAAATCTAGTTGTACAAGAGTTTAAAATCAAATTAGAAAATGTAAACAAATATGGAACATGAAGATATGATCATAGGTTCATAAGTTTAAAATCAACCCAAATATTAAACCTTTAAATACAAACAAATAAGTTGATTTTCATCTTTCATAGTCAATTACAAATTTTCAATTCACATATCCAGTCAAACATAAAAAATCCTAAGATTTGAACTTCAAAATAAATCATTTTCAACTATCAATTTAAAAAAATAAGCTAAAATTGCTTACATGTTATTGAATTAGATCGCTCCAAGTGAAAAAACGAAGAAGTAATGAAACCCAGAACGGAGAAAATTCAAAATTTGTTACCAAATAAACAATGTATAATAGTTTTATATAATAAAAATGGTATAATTAGATTAAAAAATAATAAAATCTTAATATAATTAGTTAGTATAAGATGTTAAAATAAGAAGGAAGATAGATTTACTTTAAACTGAATGTTTTTTTATTCTTCGATTTGTTTTTATAATGAAGTATTAATGAAAAAGTTTTTTTTTGTTATAAACTATGTGTTGGATGGAGACATTTTTTTTATCATCCAGAAGCATGTCTCTCACATGTCTCTAGTCTTGTGTTGCGTGGGAAACATTTAAGCTTACTTACCATTTCAGGCAAGAAATGTTTTTTTTTTCTAGTAATATCATTTCTTAATTTAGTGACAAGTTTTCTGACTATTAGACTTGCTATATAGTTTGACTTATATTCAACACTCCTCCATACTATATTTAACATCAGAAATGTAACGCAGGTGTACTGAGATTGGTTGGACACCAATCATTTTTCTTGAATGATGACCTACTTGTTGACTGAAAGTTAAATGCTGTCAAGTTACTTTTTGTTAGATAGGATGCTAATAGGACTAAGTGGTTGAATTGATAAAGTATAGTACCTTTATAAATCTATTTAAATTAGAAAAAAATAAATATGGAGCATAACTCGACAATATTTTATTGTCTCCATTTAAACTAATGAAAGATCTAAATATGAACCTTCTAGAATCAGCTAATTATAAGTTCTTGGGATTCCCATGTTAGTTGTTTCCGATGTTTCTCAAATTAGTTAAAATTCTCAAATCAGTAGAGTTAATATTCATTTCTTCCTTTTTTCATCTTCCTTTTTTCATCTTCCTTTTTTCGAGCTGTCATTCTAGTTCTGTATGTTATTGGCTTTATTTTCTGTCGTATTCAAGCTGCAATTGGTGGTTCTTGAACAAAAACTAGCGGGAAACTCTCTGCATTTGTTTCAATTATCTTCCCATCTTGATTATTTGTTCCCTTAGCAACATCTTGATTTTTTTTAAATCACTTTGCGCTTCAGTATCAGTCTCACTTTCTTCACCATCATCACCGAATTTTTCATGCATTTTAATCATCTAAGCAAGAGCTTCAAGATATGCCACATAATCGAGATCACAATTAGAGGGATGTCTTTTACAGAAACTGTTAATCCACCTTCAGGAGGAAGACATGGTTATGGATGACAACGATGATACGTAGTCCGCTCACTTAGAAACTGTCTTCTGATATCGCCATTCACCCTTACACCATTCACAAACCTCACAATTTATTTCGTTCTTCCCTTGGATTTTTTTGTGTTATTTATTTTTGGTTTCATGATCTGTCACAGAGCGATAAAGACAAACAAAGATTATTACACGAAATAATTCTTATATGATTTTATAATTTTTCATATGTATACCAATATAAGGCTTCATAATTTAGTATGATTCAATTCTTATATGATTTTGAAGTCCAGTTTCTTCATTACTAAGTAAATATTTGGTACTTAAGGTTAAGTGAAATAGTTGATTATAACTAAGTAAATTTATAGTCAAGATGCAATTATATCCGACACTCAATGGAATTCAATGATAGTCTACATGCAATGAAAATCAATGGTAGTCAATGTATAATGTGGTCGTGGTTGTCAATAAGAGTCAATTGACATGCAAATTTACAAAATTAGTTGTTTAAATGAGAGTTTTTTTATTTAAGAAATAAAATTGTAAAATTCAGGATGATTTCCCAAATTTGAAATTTAAACACGATGGACACGCAATCCATAGTGCCTCATAAAGCCTACCACTACCCGTATTTTGTTGCTTAAATTGTAAGGAACGACATAATGATAATCTTGCAAATGCATGAATTTAAAACTTTCTTATTAACCTTATATTTTTCTATCCCACAATGAATTCATTGTTATCTAAATAATTTGTCGTGGTTTGTCTTATTGAATCAAAAATTCATTTCGGTGTATTTATAAGAAATATGTCAATGTCTAATAGATCATTTAATAACAACCAAACAATTATCATAAACGTTATTGTAAAAGCAATATATTCTTTGATAATGAATTAGTCCAAACATCATGTCATCACATCACCGGTTTCATCGTGTGGAATAGTCCAAACATCTCATTTTTCATCTCAGCTGTGTATCTGAATGTCAAATATTAAAATATGACATCAACATATCCATTGTTTATTATATTTATTGAACTAAAATACAAACAAATATTTATTTATATCCCCTAGTGAATAATGTCTTAATAAGTAAAAATATATCATTAAACCCCTTTGTAAATCTATACTTAGCCAATTAATAGCGGCTCAGTAATTCCACACCACTTACTACTCATGATGCAATCAAGATAAAAATGACTTTTTATGATTTCATGAATAATGTTGTACCTAAGGATGCACATCAGTCAGTAGGATCGGTTTTACCAAAAACGTCTATCGAGCCGACCATAGACCGGTTATCAATAGTAAAATCGTAACCAAGCCGACCAAGCCTCGGTTCGGTTCATATCGTTCGGCTCGGCTGGTTGTGGACCTTAAACCGCGGTTCATGTGCATCTTTAACAAAGGGTTATGTATTAATTGATACATTTTGATTCATCATTCTTTTTTTCTAAAACTTTTGGAAGTATTTTTCTTTCGTATGATATTTTGTCTGAACGAAAGGAATCAGCCATGTTGTTGGGTATATTGTTGGAATAAACTTAGGTAAAAAACGATCAATTCGTCTTCATAGAAAGAAGAATTCCATTTATATGTTCCTTGAGAATGCTTAATTGAGAATCGTACCAAAGGTATCATTTTGTATTTTTCTAATTATTTCTGGTTATCCAATATAAAGCTTGTTAATTCAACGTGTTATAGATTTTTATATGATTTGAAAGTCTAGTTTCTTTCACTTATTAGGTAAATGTTTAGGATATATGGTTAACTAAAATATTGATTTACGGTTAAGTAATTTCAACATTTAACACACACTTTAACTTTGAAAGTCAAAATTAGTCATTATCGTGTAATTGGTTATGCAAATGATGAAGATCAAAGATCATTCGTAAAAATAAATGAAGTTAAAAAAGGTTTATTTTTATTCACAAAATTAACACTTTGCAAAATTTTGTTTATATTTCCTTAGTAAAAAAGATTTGTCAAATCCATGTTAAGTTTTTCCCTTGCAAATGTTTCATAATTATTCAATTTTTTAGGATTTATATGTTGTAATAATGTCATATTTAGTGTAACAAAATCACCATATTCTTTATATGAAATCGATGAGACATATTGTTTGCATTGCTCGAGCTTATTCTTTATTCTTTTAATGTTTTACAACTGTTAATTCGAAATGAGCATACATAATCCAAAAATTCAAACTATATAAAAAAGATCCTCCTCGAAAATGGTAGCGAAGGAGATGGCGTATATATGGAAATTCATCTATATACGTAGGATTTGTGGAGTATTGTCGGCATCATCCGCCTTTAGCTTATCTGCAGCAAGGTATGTGTACATCTCTTTGGTCAATGTCTTCATCACAGCTATATATTAATGTTGTATATGTCCACATTGTGTTGATAATATGACTCACTTGGTGAAATGTAATAGAGTTACTCTCTCACTTTCACCCAGCTAGAGATAAAGAATGGTTATTAATCCAAACATGTCTTTTCACCTACTCACCAACTTGGAGGAGATCAACTACTTCCTTCAGGTTATCACAAACCTATGACTGGCATATGAAGATCAAAGTGTTAGGTTATGTAAAAAAGCAATAAATTGGTAAAAGCACTATTGGGGAGATTTGTTCCTTTATTCATTTTTTTTCAAAAGATATATTTTTAAGCTCAAGCGCATCCAGTCGCATAGCTGATTAAGGTTCAAAACAATAACATTATTTCAAAACAGTGATCTTCTAGACATGATCCAATATTTTGTTCCCCACATCTTCCAGGTAAAACATGCAATATTTCCACCAAACAGTCTTTCAGACTGCCTACAAGCACAAAGTGTTCGATAAACTATCATGCACCGGAAATTCGTCCCATATAATTAAATGCATATGTTTCAGGAGTTTAGAATGTGGATCTTGTTTATTATCTCCACAAACACTGATTTTAACTATTTTTTTGGGAATCTTGAGCGTTGAATTGTGGTACGACCTCCCAACAAAAGAAACAAAGTATCAGTCAGAACTATGTGTCCACCTCCACGACAGCTTATGGATAACGTGTTATATTATAAAGTTTGTCACTTCTTATATTGTCATTGAGAAAATTAATTTTACCATCACTTTCTTTGACGGAACTAATTACTGCATTATACGCCAACAATTTGGCAAAGTTCAATTTCTCAATATATTCATCGACTTCACACTCCTGTAATGTAAGTTGGAGCAGTCGATGCTTCCACATGAATTGATCACCTACGGTATCACTCTAATTTAATTTTAATTTTTGGCATATCTTTGAAATCTTCAAGAGACTTGCCAAATTCACTTAGTTTCTCATTCAGGAGTATCATTCCAAATTCAAAAATATTTGTTAGTTAGTTGGTTTATGAATCATACTTTATACGCAATAAAGTGTGAATCATCGTATATGTCTAGTCCAAAGTTTGACCATAAAATTTAGGATGAGTAGGGTTCCATCCGCAAAAAAAAATCTCGAAAAGTTTTCTTAGCTGGACTTTTTCATCAACCTGCTTCTTGGAGACATTGCGTTCATACCCCATCATCTTCTAAGATATCCCAACCAAATAGGCAAACCTAGTCTGCGTATCGTTTTCATTGTGTATCAAAATCTCTCTCTTAATTGTAGCTTGATTAGATGTTTGATAACTAAGGTTAGGCTCTGATACGACCACCAATATACCCATCATATTTGCATGCTTAGTATTATAATTAAATTAATCAACTGTGAGAATTCATTTAGAGACAAACTAAAAATAAAATATAAAATATAAAAAATTACCCATATAATGAGAAACATCACCAATTCTTTTGCTAAGTTCTTCTGGCTCAGTTAGCATGAATTTATGTATTGGAGTATCTTCACTAAGATCCTCTATCCATGGTTACATTGTATGATTGTTGAAGTTTAATCTTGGATTTCCTAAAACAGGTCTTCATTCGCCATCGAAAAGTGGGAATCGTGAAATGTGTAATGGTTATTACAATATTCTAGTCTTTAAATTTTTTTCTCTGTGGTTGTGGTTTTTCAAAACATCGGCATATATTTTTTTCTCCGTATCTATTGTTTAGTTATTTTTTCTAAATGAAGTATTAATTAATATTAGGAACACATGTTAGTTTACTTGCATTTTTTACTTGGTAAAATTGTGTGAAATTGGAAAAACTCATTCATTTCCACTTGTCTTGTATCCCTTGCCCTGGGTACCTGATTTTTTTTTAGGTTATGTTTTCTCCATCTGCCATGATTTCTAAGAATAAAGATTCCAGTACATCCATATTAATATTTCATTAATGTACTCAATTCTTGCTCTGATGTTCGTGATAGCATATTACGAACAGTTCTACACAAGAGAACATCAACTAGGTCATTGGAAAAAAAGTTTGCACAGTCGCATACAATATTTAGGTTTAGTTTACGTTGTTTCTTTTCTTATATTTAGTGTCCATGAAGATGAAAGGTTTTTTTATTTTTCTACTATACATGTATATAGTTACAAATCATCTTTTTTTCACCCAAATTGTATGTGGATAACAACAATTACCCTAATTTTTTTGATTATATGTTAAAACAACTATATTCTGAAGACTCCACCAGTCGTGTGGGCCTCCCAGATTATTCCGGACCATCCTCTCTTTATATAGGCTTTTCCGTTAAAATTAAGATTGGTAGATAATGAAGTTTTGTATTTCGGAATGCACTCATTTTTGTAGGCATGTAGAGCTTTATAAGAGGAACATATCCCAAAATATTAGCTTCAAATTCATTATCGTTTATATTTTACTAATATTACATCCAAAATGTGAGATTGTGTGAGAACCAAAGTATGAGGGGATCCTCCCTCGACATAGAAAGCTTAATTTATTTCCGTAACATACATAAAATGCTTAGCGAGTTATAGCACAAGAAGTAGTCAATGAGGGGTTTGCTATTTGAAAATCTTTAACACATTACTAACCTATAAATTCAAAGAAGAATTCAAATCTTGTCTCATTGATTATTAATATCTAGAATCAAATCAATAACACATTTAATTATGAATAAATTTCATGATCTATCTTTAGCAACCGTGAATATCACACGACTATTAGTATGTCTATCGATTATTCCCATCCTACCATAATTATTCTCAACTCTCATAATTTACTGAGTAACGAAATTCCCAAATCTAGATAATCAATTGTAGAAGAACCCAATTGAATGTCATTCAGAGAAATACAGAAAACCACCATGAAAAGACTTAATGCTATTGAGAACTTCCCACTCAGATGTTATCTCCTTCATTATCACTGTCTTTGGTTTTCCTCACCATCTTTGTCTTCTCCTTGATTATCTATGGAACTCTTTTCAGCTATTTTCAATAGTAAACCGTGTATACAGTTCAAGTATGCGCATCAAGTAAAATTTATTTGAGAAAGTACGTATGTTATTCATCTTCAATGTCATTTTGATGGAGGGGGATTTATGGAAGATAAATATATTATTTTATTATTATTATTTGTCTTTTATTAATGATCTTTTTAGTAGAAAAATAATTATTTTTCTGATTTATTATTTAGGGTAATATTAGAATAGTCTAGAAGTTTATTTTAAGAGTTTTAACAAGTTAGGAAAGTTTACTAAAGGTAGCACATACCTTGGGAAATAATTTTTTAGGTTTTTGATAATTTTAAGGTTTGTTTAATATGATTTATCTATATAAGGAGCTCCAAAAACGAAAATTAGGGGACCTTTTTTATTAATTAAATTATTTTCTTATTGTTAAACTATGTTTAATTTTTTTATGATTTTTATTCATAGTCAAGTTCATCCTGAGGTCTAAATAATCATCTTAACCATAGTTGTAATTCTTAGGAGTTGCGAGGTCTGGATCATTTGTTCATACTCATTATTCGTAAGAACAATTTGAGGTCTGAACAATCTACCATCTCTTTCTTCCATTTATATATATCCACTGCATCAGTATCAATTTTAACGCTTCTGATCTGCATCGGTTGGTTACCAGAGAAAATTCGATTCTAGGGTTAATAAGATGCTTTTAAGACGAGTACTCAAGGTTAATAAGTTATCGCCAATAATAAAAAACAAGAAGAACCGTGAAGGTGCGTTAGATGATTTTATAAGAGGTGGAGATTTTATTCCATTCATTAACGGGATTAGATAAGAGATTCTTGAAAATTTTCATTAAGTCTTTTCGAAGAAGTCACATAAGCTTCTTGCTAATCGATGTTCGCTTAGAAAAGAAAATAATAGCAAAGAAGACGACGACATTGAAGACTTGGTTTGATGTCATGAGGATGAAAAAAATCAAGATATTGTTGATTAGACTACAACCCCAATCTTCGATGAGTATCCCGATGACGAGGAGAATATGAAATCTACTTCTCAACAAGGTGAAGAACATCCTTTCGCTGACAAAAAATAACAGTTTATGCAAGATTCATATGGTGAGTCATCAAATATTAATAAAATTAATGATTCGGTAATTCATGATAGTGTTATATTTTGTTTTCTTACGGTTGAGAAACTAATTGAAGGCTAATTTAGGAAAATATGGGGTAAGCAGATGATAATTCCTCAATACTTAAACATCTGTACTGTTGAAATACTTTGTTTAGATTCGAGTGATCATTTTGTAAAATCCTGACCTAAACCATAAAATGGTCGTTCCAATCTTGCTTCAGTCACAAAATGAGAAGGAGAAGAGTTGGTCTTAGGGAGAGAAGAGGGAGAAGAATGAGGTCATATTATCAGACTTTGTTTGATGTAATTGGTGTTTATAGCTATGAACGATTCTTTTGTGGGAGAAGGTTGAATGATCAAGGTTGATCGACTTCTGTGTTAAACTTGTTCAGCTGTAAACTTGAAACTTGTTTCTTTATTCAATAGATTGAAAATCTATTTATATCGTAGCTATTGTAACCACTCGACCTCTTTTCTGGAAGAAATTGTCGATGGTTGAGTAGTGGTGAAATGGTGAAGGTGGAGAAGGTGTTCACAACTGCTCTCCACTTTAATTGCGGTTGAATAGTTGGTTACTCAACTTACCACTCCTCTACTCAACCGCTATCGATATTTCCAGAGTTTCTCTTTAGTGGATGCACAGCTGCACCACATGTCGTAGACCGCTAGACCAAAACCCTAATGAATATCCCCCATTTGTGACATTTGATGTCTTGTGTAATATTATAATGTTAAGCATTACTGATGTCACGTCAATTGAGACCTTCTCAATGACTCTCTTGACTAAAGACTTGTCTTGATTGACTAGCTGATAAGTCTGTCTTGCTTGACTAGACTGATGAGTCTAGCAGACTATAATAAAATACTTATGCTTGACTAACTGAGGAGTCTAGCAAACTAGAAATATGTCTTGATTAACTAGCTGAGGAGTCTAACAGACTAGAAATATGTCTTGCTTGACTAGCTGAGGAGTCTAGCAAACTAGAATAAAATACAATACGTATTTATTTGTGTGAGAGGGGCAGTGTGTCCATCTTAGTCAATTTTGTATTGACATGTTTTATTTTGTAGAAGCAAGTGTATGCTGCTGAGCATGAAAAATTGTAAGTAAGGCCTCATAGGAAGATATGTGTGAGAGAGGCCTAGCATAGCTTAGGGTTTCAAAGTTTGTCAGAGCCCTAGTTTTCCAAGTTAAGGCATTCACGTGAAAGGAAGAGGAGGAGCGTCAAGCTCTGGTATTCACGTGAAAGGGAGAGAAGGAGTGTCGAGGTCTTCACGTGAAAGGGAGAGGAGGAACGTCAAGCTATGGACTTCAAGTGAAAGGGAGAGGAGGTGCGCCCAACTTTGGTCTTGAAACATGAGTCTCATGTTTTACTCTTTGTACCCAGTCTCACCACGTTGAGGGTAAAAGCTTAAAACGCCAATTTTTTATGAGAAGCAAGACGCTCATATTTTTACTCTTTGTACTCAGCCTCATATATTGAGGGTAAAAGAGTAAAATTGACAATTTCGACAAGAAGCAAATCGTGTGAACTTGGAGTTATTTTTGAAGGTATGTGAGTCTTGCCTTGAAAATAATCATGCAAGCTTAGTTGCTTGGCTAAGACACACACGTTGGAAGAAAGAGAGGTAGAGACGTCTCCCTCTTTAAAAATTAGGGTTTGAAAGAGTTCATCCAGAAGGCAAGAAGCTCATATTTTACTCTTATGCTCAGCCTCACATGTTGAGGGCAAAGTACGTAATAAAATTTAAAATTTTAGAGAGAAGCATGATGTCCACGCTTGGATTTTGAGTAGGCATGCAAGCTTGACTTTGAGAGGCAAGACACACGAGCAAGAGGGAAAGACGTGTTTAAAATTAGGGCTAGCTTCTCTATTTTTAGAATTTGGGTTTGGAACACCTTTTGACACAGTTTTGTAACGTTTACAAGTGCAGAAAATTTATTTTCAAACCCTAATTTGGGTTTGAAAATATCCTTTGAGACACAAACGCATATGTTTTGAAGCCTAAGCAAGACAAGGTAAGGGGGCATCCACCCCTTGGAGTTGGATGGACAAGAGATTTCTTATAAAATTTCGTCATCAAAAATTTCAGATTTAGGGTTTTCACTTGTAGATGGTGAGTTTTTGACAAGGGCTAGAATTATAAAATTGTCATCTACTAAGTAACAAGAACATATGTATGCATATTTATGCACATATGCTCAATATAGAATACTGTACTTCTATTTATATTCTGCAAGCAAATTAAGAACACAAATTTTATCTAAATATTCTAAATTGGCCTTGTAACCTCTTCAATGCTCGTAAAATTCATGCCATATAGAACTAGTCTGAAGTCGCATAAATTCTACGGCTGAATTCCTTGAACTTGCATCGAATGCGCATCGATGTTCTAGCAACATCCATCAAAATTGGGTATAACTAATGCATAAACCCTGAAATACACTATAGCTTAATGCTTCATTCGCAACGAATGCACCTCAAATTGCTCTTCTGAGCCTAAATATGCTACTTTAGCACTTTGCTTAAATATAAGCCACAAATAATGCGCCACAGTTGAGAAAAGATGCATTAAACCTCTCGGTTAGGCTAACCCTATCCTTTTCTCATATTAACGCCAAAATAACACTAGCCATTTGGCTTAGCATTACATTGGCACTAGTAAGCCACAATAGCGCTAAAAGCGCTAACTTTCCTGGCAATAAACCCTAGCGCCTGAGAGGTGCTAACTAACTAAAAATGGTCTTAGCTAGTACTGGGACAGAGAATATTCGTCCTATTGAGAGGCGGAAGGAAAGGCCAGCTACTGACTAGTTTTGTATTATCGAGATCCCTTTGTATATGACATCGGCGCCAGGTTGCATGCCCCATCTCTTTTAAGATATAGAGACTTAAAGGACCCTTTAGCCAAAAGAAGCTGGACTTCACTTCGACATTTTAGCCTAATAAGGCCTTATCCCACGTAGTGTCAACTTGGCACCTGAACCCTAGCACCAAATTGCTAACTCAAATTCTATCGACAAAAGCACTAGCTCTTGGCGCTGACGTGCTTAGCTTCATGACCCTTGGCGCTGACGTCTATGCCTTGGATGACGCCCTTACTCTTGGCCGTGATGCCCTTGGTTGACGCCCTTGCTCTTGGTTGACGCCTATGCCTTGGCTGACGCCCTTGATCTTGGCCTTGACGCCTTTTCTCTTGGTTAACACCCTTTCTCTTGGATGACGCCTTTGCTCTTGGCGCTGACGCCCTTGTTTGGCGCTGACACCCTTGCTCTTAGCAATGACGCCCTTTCTTTGGCCCATGACACCCTTGCCCTAGCTCTAATGCGTTTCTATCAAAACTCAATGCGCCTTTAGGGCTAGCACGTCCTTAGTCATACTTAGCGACTTAGAAATAAGTATATTTGTGTTAAAACCTCAGTGCTAACTATACAATTGAATTCCTAACTTCAAACCTCCTTGGTACTGGCTTCCTAGCCCTAATACAGTTAATATTTACCAAAAATTGTGCATATTGATCTTACTCCTGAGATGTTAGCACACAATCCTTTTACGTTAAGAGAGTTAACACCTTCTTATTTGCGTTAAGAAGCTAGTGTTGGCTTTTGTAGCTACTTTTCTCAAAAATATGCCCTTGTTCTCAATATAGGTCCTACACTGAGTCTTATATGAATTCCAACAAGTCTCCTTGCTCGAGGAGCCCTCTACAATATTTGGCCTCAAAAGCCTCTCAGACTTACGATAAGTCGCTTCTAAGCTAATTCTTAGTCGTTAAATATGCCATTTCATTTTCAAACAAATACATGAGCACTAAAATTCACAGGCTCGACACTAATCAGTCTGACTATCAAACAAGTGAGTCGCACAACTTACCTCACTGACTTAGCAGGTCATTTGACTTGACTTGACTTAATCAAAACCATAGTGGTTTATAACTCCACTATTTTCATGAGATATCAAAAAAAACATGGGGGATTTTTCATTAGGGTATTGTTCTGGCGGTCTACGACATCGAGGGTGGTGACACAACCCCCACAAACAAGAAGGTAACAAGAAGTGGGCAGTTACAAAGCAGTTGAGAGGATGAGGAGTAGTGGTCAGACAGGTTTTCCCTACCTTTTGGGAACCTCCCCAATACAATCTCCACAATCATCACTTATCCACCTCTTTCTAATTTCCACGACTTCCGAGAATATCAGTGTGCCCTCTTCAAACTATAAATAGATGATTCTCATCTATTTGAAACAAGACAGAACAAGACAACAACACAATTAGTCTGAAGAAACTAAAAACTTACATAATTAGCGATTCCTCTACGGAGAATCCATTCGTCTTCATACACTACTGATATTTCTCAACCTTCTTTTCTTCCCTCGCCTAAGACCTATCCAAATCCTTTCCATCTTTGTAATCGAAGCAGGACATGAACGGTCATTTCTTGGTTTAGGCTTGTCATGTTCGAGCTTGATCTCTCGAACCTACTTGAAAGTACCATTTTGCAGTACATTTGTTTTTACCCTAAAACAATTGGCGACCACAGCGGGAGATCAACCTCTCGATTATAAAAGCCAATTTTTTGAGTTACTCATAAGGAGGTACTCGCTTGTATCAAGACCCTGATAGACCAACTCTCCCCATAACAACGTCTTCCTAACGGAGCAGACCAGAACCAACTTTGCAGCGGCCGATGATGCTGAAACACCTGGGGCTCAAAAAGACAAAGGAGTTCAAATCATTCTTGATCGACCACCATAGAGGTACCAAAAATCCAATTTTATCACCCGTGAAGATATAGAGAGACTCCTGCGAAATCATGGCAAGGAGGACTGGTTCTTGTACCATCAACACCAACCTCCCTACCCGCCTGAAATTCAAAGGGTCCCATTAACGGGAGGTTACTTGTCTCTAACTTTCTCATTATATGATGGAACTGGAAATGCTCGTGAGCACGTCTCTCGATTTCTCGAATCACTCGGGGGACATGAATACAATCATGTACTATGTCTCAAAAAAAAATTCAAAGTCTCTCACTGGAAGGGCCTACACGTGGTATAACAACATTGCTCCCAACAACATATCTGGATGGGAAGACATGGATAACGCTTTATATAAGAAGTACTTTTTCGCTCCCCCTATCATACTTGGGAAGAATGTTCCAAATAAATAACGAGCACCCCAATGAATATGTAAAGAGATTCAGAATTCAAGCAATGGATTTCCATGACTTGAACGTAACAGAACATTAACTAGTAGAGCTTTGCATCAACTGTATGATCCCTGTCTATCATGCTCTTTTAGAAAATTTACAATTTCATACTTTCTCTGAGTTATACGAAGCCACGAAGCAATATGCTACAACTTCTCCTTCCCTCATGGAAAGGACCAAACCAGCAAGAGAAGAGAGCCGAGGACATACCCTTGGGAATCGACGACTTATCAATAAAAAAGACAATGTCCAACCATCAATTGATGATGTTTACGGACATATCACCCTCATAGTGGCAGCCGGAGCCACTCAAACAAGTACTAGGTTTCACATAATCATAGGGAAGATTAATTGCAATATGATACTGGGACGTGCATGGCTCCAACAATCAACAGCTATCATAAGAGCTCAGACATCAGTCCTTCCTCGAGTCAAACGCCCTATCCCCAAAGCCAAATCCAGCATCAACAAAGACTTACCTTTATACCTAGAAGAATACCAATTATTGAAATCCATGATGTAGAACCAAGCACCGACCAAGAGTGTATCGTCTTATGTCAACACAATTTCGTACTCAGGTAGCTCTAACTCAATCTGTTTCCTTGTCGTTGGATTTTCCTCATATGTCAGCAAATTGGGGACTAGACTTTTCTAGAAACCACGACCATGCCCTGGCCCGTCGTTATGAATGGGTGGCCACTCCAATACAATATTTCAATAGATGGGCAAGAATTACTCCCGCCTTTTGTAAACCACCAAATTTTTTGAAGATATTTTCCCTCGTATATGATTAAAAAGACATTATGGAAGAGGTTCGGCCATATGGACGGAAGATTTACAGAGCTAGAGCAATCAAACCAAATGTTTTCCGGGTAGAAGACTGATAGACACATTTTAGTGTCTAATTTGCACCTTAATTTCTAGTGAGTTAGTATTCGATTTTGTGTCTATTACGTGTTTTATTGCTTTTGTAGGTACATTAGAAGAATAAAGATTTGTGGAAAAATTGGCTCAAAAAGTGTTCAAAGCACCCGGGAAAATGGATCAAGGCACCCACACTTTGGATTGGGGCACCCCTGGATCGGGTCAACCCAGCGGGTCAGCCCAGCGAGCTGGATCGGGCCGAGTCACGGGTCGACTCATCGGACTCGTCTGTTTCACTGGAAGCACAAATCCAACGTAAAATTTGGTTTCTTTTGCTTCCAGATTGTTCCAAATGATAGTAGATAACCCACACAAGTTAGAACAATCGAGAAACAGCAAAAAGATCCCGTGAAATCAGTTGAAAAATCATGAACATGGCCGGAATTTGATTTCGATTAGGAATGGGATTTGTGGGCTGTTCTAGAGAGTTCTATTAGGTTTAGAACTCTCTCTAGGGTTTCTACTATCTATAAATACCAAGAGAAGCCAAGAGAATCGAACACAAAAGCTTAGAGAAGAGTTTAGAGATTTCCGGTCAATATTCCGTCACCGCCGACGAGCTGCTGCTGCACCGGTCGGCGTGTTCTTCATCCATCACTGCCGGAGAAGAAGACTCAGTAACATTTATATGTGTTGCTGATTTGAATTTTCCTGTCGTCTATTGCTTCAAACCATTTGTTGCTTAAACTTTTCTGTAACAGCTGAACCCTCTTCTGTAACGCTTATAAGCGTATCAAATCAGCTGTTACAGCGTTATTCAACCTTGTAATCAATATTTTGAGCAATGAAATCAACTTTTGAGCAAGTTTTCTTCACCATGAGCTAAGTCTATTTACTGGGATGATGGATAAGGTAATTTTCTCAATTTTATGTGATTTAATTATTTTTTAATAATTATTTATAATTCTTTTATCATTAAAATTGCATAGTTTTGAATAGTAAAAACGGTTTTCTTTCAACAGTTGTGCTTTTGCTTGATGGATTATGCTTAGTTAATTAATTTTGATAATCCATGCTTGTGATTTACCTCTGTTTGTTAGCATAACAAAACCAATTTTGGCAATTATTTGGGCTTCAATTAAATTAAAAAGAATTATCTGATTAATCACATAGGTTGTTAGAATTACCTGATTCCTGATTCCTGGTACGTTTAAAATTATTTAAAAATCATAGTTAGGTTATTTAGTCTTTTTCTTACTCCTGG
Organism: Papaver californicum; assembly: GCA_023531435.1. Lineage (NCBI taxonomy): Eukaryota > Viridiplantae > Streptophyta > Magnoliopsida > Ranunculales > Papaveraceae > Papaver > Papaver californicum. The sequence continues at coordinate 4,060,522 of JAJJMC010005943.1, read as the reverse complement.
AATTTTCTAGAGTTAGTTTAAATCATTATTTTCTAAAATCATCACCTTCACAAGTTCGAGAATCGAATCTTTATTTACCACTTTCTAAACCACATCAAAGACCTGGTCCTCAAGGCATCAAGGCGTCGTCGCTCCCCCTGGGAACGACCATACAGAATCTCATGAGCTACCGTCGGCGGCTACTATAAATTGATCACCACAGAAGATGAACTTGTCGCAGCATCTATTCACGACAAATGGCTCAAGGATTTCGACTGAACATCGCATTATGATCTTTATTTCCTTATTTTTTTCCTTCATGTAGTATTTACAATTCCTCCAAAATGCCTACGAGTATCACTATGGGAATCCTTAGGATTTCAATTTCGTTGATCAAGTAGAATTATCATTTTTTCTTTAAAGAAAATCTTTATGAATTACCTATCTGAACCAACCCATATGAAAGTCTTTCGAAATGCCTAAAAGTTTGAATCCAAGCACACCTTCAAAAAGAAAAAAGCTCAAGCCCTTAAGAAACATACTTTCACCCCTCATTCTCGAACCTCTCCTTGAATTAGTTCTAAGGTTTTCAGAAATTCTCAACAAGATAAAGACCTACTTATGTGCTGAAATCTTACCAGGAGGAAAGAATCTGCGTCCGTGGCAGGGACGCCCCAATCACCAACCCTGGGATTACCCACGGATAAGCAGCATAGATTTCTCCATATAACTCAACGTAGGTGGATGAAACGAAGATTCCCAAGGCATACGAGTACTTGGGAGGAGTCCTTCTAGAGAAAAAGTGAACATTAGCACTTGTACCAGGACACTTACCGGGAATACTACCTTCAACAAGCACGCAATCAAGGGTCCTTCCATGATCTTCAGTATAAGGAGGGTATTATCTACATCGGGGTCAATGGTAATTTTTGTTCCCTCCCTGACAAGTCGAATCTTTTGATTTTGATTATCCTCCCCTAAAAGTAGAGAAAATATGAGTAAATTGAGTCAAAGCATATCAAACGCAAAATTATTGAGCATAAACCATAAAACTTATCATACATACTCATAAATAACATATATAATCATTACAAAGTGTTATTCAACGAATTATATGAGTTGGAGCAATCACAAGGCGTTTTCCAAGAAACGCGTCTAAAGCAATTTACAATGCCTCTCGGAAACTCTGAAGCTGGCAACAACTGGTGACGAATCATAACATGGTTCTTATATCAAAAGTTTCTTATTGAATTCTACTACAATATTTTAAAGGGTGTATTAATCGGACAAGTGTTCTAAAAGTTAAAGGGTACTCATCTACATCAGAATCAGGAGCCACACTATAGGGAAAAACACTTCGCTCCATTTTTTAATTTTCTCTCTTCTGGCAACTGCTTGAAAGTGTTGTTTCTCCATAATAACTGTGAGTTTATCATCATCAACCATTTTCTTATCCAATTACTGTCTGCATCCTCTTTATTTTTTTAGCATTAATTGCAAAACAGAGATCTAGAGCATATTGACGAGTTTCCTTCAAACGATCGAAAGGCATACCTCGAACAAGTTTCGTGGCTTTATTCAAACAACGGCTGATTTTCGACTGCACTTCTTGAGGAAAAGTCACCTTCATCCCCTTGCTTCTGCAATATAGTTTCTTGCTTGAAGGATCAAATATATAATTTCGATCAGGGATTGCCATGATCTACATTAAACATAAAATAACAAAAGATAATACTTCACCAAGAAAGAAAAGAAGACTTATCAGATGTTTTAATTTATTAATCAACGATTAAACTTAATGATATTCTTGTTGCTGCTAAAAAAAAACTATTTTGCTCCAGAAGAACAATGATGTAACTAAGGTTTTAAGGGAGCAATATTCTTAGTATTATCAAGATATATATATATATATGATATGTGAGAAAAAATTGAAAACCCTAGCATATTTAAGTTAGCGATTCAAAAAGAAAGAAGAGGAAGAAAATAGGGTGAAGTGCTTACCTTGTTCCTATACGGTGACACTCTATTACTTGCCACCACCAATATCTTCTTTTGCTAAAAAAAAGTGACGTAAAGTAAAGAAAAGAGGCATATATATAGAGGTACCAACTTGAAGAGTCCTTGTTCAATTAAGAAACTGAGGAAAAGAAGAAGAAAAAAAAGTGGCGCATGGTTGCTTTTTCTTGGCCTCGTCAACTTTAGTCCTTCCCGCCGTGATAACCAATATTCCAAGCAGGGACAAGGGTGCCTACTATCCCGAACCGAATTTAACGCTAAGGGGTGCACATCTTCAGGTCCCATAAGCTAAGTACATCTTCCTCTACTCTTAAAATTTAAATTATACATACATAATTATTGAAAGCATATTGTCACCATCTCGTGCTTACCGTGCAACATTACTATTCCTCATTAAGCAGGGGACTTAATGTAGATGGTGAATTTTGACAAGGGCTAGAATTATAAAATTGTCATCTACTAAGTAACAAGAACATATGTATGCATATTTATGCACATATGCTCAATATAGAATACTGTACTTCTATTTATATTCTGCAAGCAAATTAAGAACACAAATTTTATCTAAATATTCGAAATTGGCCTTGTAGCCTCTTCAATGATCGTATTATTCATGCCATATCGAACTAGTCTCAAGTCGCGTAAATTCCACGGTTGAATTCCTTGAACTTGCATCGAATGTTCATTGATGTTCTAGCAACATCCATTAAACTCGGGGATAACTAATGCTTAAACCCTGAAATACACTATATCTTAACGCTTCATTCACAAAGAATGCACCTCAAATTGCTCTTCTGAGCCTAAATATGCTACTCTAGAACTTTGCTTAAATATAATCCACAAATAATACGCCACTCTACCTGATGCGCCACAGTTGAGAAGAAATGTCATAAAACATGCGTTAAGCCTCTAAGTTAGGCTAACCCTAGCCTTTTCTCATATTAACTCTAAGATAGCACTAGCCATTCGGCTTAGCGTTGCATTGGCATTATTTAGCCACAATATCGCTAAAAGCGCTAACTTTCCTGGCACTAAACCCTAGCGCCTGAGAGGTGCTAACTAACCAAAAATTGTATTAGCTAGTACTTTTTATCCTAATAAGGCCTTAGCCCACGCAGTGTCATCTTGGCACCTGAACCCTAGCACCAAAGTGCTAAATCAAATTCTAGCAACAAAAGCGCTAGATCTTGGCGCAGACGCCCGTGGATGTGACGTGCTTGTCTTCATGACCCTTGGCGTTGACGCCCTTGCTGTTGGGCGTGACACCCTTTCTCTTGGTTGACGCCCTTGTTCTTAGCACTGACACCATTGCTCTTGTCACTGACGCCTTTGCCCTAGCTCCAATACGTTCCTAGCAAAACTCAATGCGCCTCTAGGGCTAGCGTGCTCTTAGCCATACTAAGAGACTTAGCCATAAGTATATCAGTGTATCCTTTTTTAAACTATAAATAGATGATTCTCATCTATTCGAAAGAAGACAACAACACAATCAGTCTGAAGAAACCAAAAACTTACAAAATTAGTGATTCCTCTATGGAGAATCCATTCTTCTTCATACACTACTGATATTTCTCAACCTTCTTTGCTTCCCTCCCCTAAGACTTATCCAAATCCTTTCTATCTTTATAATCGAAGCAGGACGTGAATGTCTATTTCTTGGTTTAGGCTCGTCCTGTTTGATTTTGATCTCTCGAACCTATTGGAAAGTACCATTTTGCAGTACATTTGTTTTTACCATAAAACATTGCTAAAAATGCTGTAAAATCTTTATACGGAGTCCGTTTTTGATGATCTACCACAACGTTTTGATGCCCGGAACACCATATATCTCTCTTCCTGAAAGGATTTGAGTTTTGAGTTCTTTAATGGCCTCAAAAAGACAAAAAAGACAGAAGTTCGGAAAAATTCAGGAATTTTTCGGCAGTGACTTAGTTAACTGTTTTGATCATATCTCTTAGCTCGTTTGTCCGATTGATGTGATTTTTCAGTATGTTATAGAGGAAATCCATAAGAAGAGTTTTATATAAAACCTATCCCTTGATTCATTACCAATTTCTCCCATCTCATGACTTTGTACAGGGAGGTACATAATAGTCTCTAATAAGCTTAACGTGAAAACGTGTTTTTAAGCCTCTGGGCTATTTGCTTGAGCATTGGATGTTAGACGAAGGATATTTATTCCATTGGTTGTTTCCTTAAGAAAGGATTGACGTGGACAAGGCTAAATTTATCTAATAAAAGTTATGTTTTGTGTTTAGCATAATTTTTTATTTGGCGTCTGAGCACACCTGTGGCACTTTTAATCAAGTAGCTTGAAATTTTATGTAAAAATCATAGAACATCTGGGACTGTCGTAGTAAGCACTAGTGATATTATAACGATTTTTTATAGTAATGAATGTTGATTCATTCAGTAATTTTTATTATATATCTAGTTGTCCATACATATAGAGAGAGGACAGGGATAAGCACCTAAGAGAGGACAGGGATAAGCACCTGCCTAAAACTTTTTTGCAGAATTTTTAAACTTTAATATTTTCTCAGACTCGAGTCTTGAGAGATAATTTTACTATTTTATCCTTGTCAAAAACCCACCATCTATATTAAGTCCCCTGCTTAGCGCGGAACGAGTAATGTTGCGTGGTAAGCACTAGATGGTGGCCTTTCAGATAAAAATATAACTTTATAGTTCAATGGTTAGACATTACTATAAAATTAGTAGTCAGCTTGAACTTTTGAATAAGCAAGCTAGAAGGCCATCTTGAATAGACAAGTAGAGACCCATGACAAAGCAAAAATTGGAATAGGTCAGACAAGGTCTTTGGAATATTAGTTGATTATAGAGAGTGTTGAGGGACTGCTGCCGTCAGAACATTAAGTTGAGTGTTGAGGCAGTGGTGCCTCAGAACACCGATAGGAGTGTTAAGGCAGTAGTTCCCTCAGAACACTAAAAGGAGTAATAGTGGTGCCGTCAGAGCACTAAGAGGAGTGTTGAGGCAGTGGTGCCGTCAGAACACTAAGAGGAGTAGAATCCGAACACCAATACATATACAGAACTATTTCAATGAATTCATCTATGGAAGTTCTGGGACTTGAGACAAGTTCAGTATTGCTCAATGAGGGCCTTAATGAGCATAGATCAATAGTAGGTCCATGCAACTCAGCTGATAATTGGGCATGGATGAGTTTAATTGTGAGACCCAAAACATTTTTCTCGGGTCTAATTAAACCCATTATCTGAATTCTGCACTTACAATGCATACAACTCTAATATTCCAATATTTCTAGGCTACCTCTGAACTTTTGCCCGAATGTAATTGAACCCGATATTATACCCAATAGGTTGTCCCTTAATATTATTAATGTGCTTGATAGTACATATTAGGGAAACACAAAAATATTTAGCATGTTTTACAAGTGGCCAAATATGAACTAGGGTAATTTGGTCAATCGACCAAAAACAAGTAAAACGTTTTTGCTTTCAGAACACTTTTTTTCATTTTCTCTGGATGTTCTTGTTTTGGTTTCCTTGAAAGAAAAAGAGAAAGAACCTTGGAAAAATTAGTTGGAGAAGTTATAGATGATTGCTTGGAATTAATCAAAGAATTTTGTTGTGAACATTGATGGAGTAACAATAAGAGGTAGGGGATGTTTCTTTTTGTTTTTAGTTTGAATTTATTTTGCCCTAATATTGATTTTGATGGTTTTGATCAAATTGAGTGTTCATTTTGGTAATTCCTTTGATTTAGAGATTTGGGTAGTTGATAAAGAACAATATTTTCATGTTTCGATGTTTTGATTTGAGTAATTTTGAAATTAAGGTTCTTCATAAAATTGGGGATTTCAATAAAATCATGTCCGTCCGTGAAAATATGAATTGGGTATGTTTTTTTCTCACTTGATTCATGTATAGAAAACTTTGGGAAAGAAACTTGCATGATTTGATTGTAATTCAATCTTATAAACCCTAAAATGTCTGTTTTTGTTTGATTGATATTTTGAGATCCAGTGGTTGGATCGTGATGAAATTTATTTATGTAATTCCTGGTTTAGTGATGGATGTATGATAAAAATTTCAAGAAGATCAGGTCACGTTTACTACTGTATAATTTGGATAAACTGAGACTGCAGTTTGTTGAAAGACCCTGAACCGTCAGGTGTTTTTGATATTACTCATTATCCTTTTATCGGATAAATCTGAAATTTTAATATGATATTAGTATATATAGGTAACCTACTGTAAAAATTTCATGAAGTTCTGATCAATTTAGGTATCCCTAAGTGTGGGAGAATCATGACTGAATTCTGTTTATTGATAATGAAAGTAGTCATGCTTGAACGTACATAACTCTTTAATGAACCGTTAGATTTTCAGGATTTTTGGATATGTTTTGTTAAGTTGATTTATAAAGATATTGTAGAAATTTCAGGACAACCTGATATCATTTACTACTGAAAAGATTGGACAAAGCGTGACTGCATTTTGAAAACAGAAATTTTATATAGCCATGAGATGTTGGTTATGTTGTAGTTAGTTTATATGTGTACATACATATTTGAATTGATCATTATTGTGGAGATTAGTGATTGGGTTTGGTTTAGATTCAAATTTGAAGCAATTCTCCAACTATTTTGGGTTTTGTTTGAACACTAACAACTTGTTGAAGACCTGTTTTTACTGCCATATTTTAGGTGTTGGATGACTGAAATTAGTGGCGTTTGAGAGTTTATAATGAACTAGAAGTATTGTATTGTAGTTGAACTCGAAATTGCAGGTGAAGAATCCATAAGAGAAGCCCAGTACAACAAGGAAAAAGGCATCTCTCGATACCAACAAAACTGCACATCAAGTGTTTGTTATAAAGCCGGAAAGAAGAGAAAAAGGGGTAAATGTTCTTATTGCTTTCTTTATGTATTTCAATACTGGTATGACCATATGGGTGTACAGATTTAAGTATAGGATGTATATATAGTTAAGATGATTATCTAATCCTGATTCCATTTTATTTAATTATTTGGTTGTACATCATTAGTTAATTCATACGGCATGCTTTTGGTGTCTACTGTTTTATGTTCATTTGTGCTACATTTTACTCAACTTGTTGACACACCTCTCGCTGTCACTCTTTGGCTGCTAAACACCACTGATAGATTGAGTGTATAGTGTGTATAAAACACTTTTAGTGAAAAGTAAAGAGATTTGAGAGAAGTTTAGCCTACAAAGTCTATTTATACACATAAAGCATATTTGGTCTTCTAGTAAGTTATTGATACTGGAGTATAGTTTTTCCCATATATCAAATACTTTTAACGTCGATGGTTATATAGTGATATATTTTGGTACAAGAATGAATTGTATTTAAGATCATCAACTCTGCATCTATGTATTGCCTTTGCAATTTTATGGAATAAATATGAATTGGGAGAGTAAAAGAAATACGTAGTACGAATGGTAGTTAGACGATGATGTATGAGTAGTGAAATAATTATAGATGGATATGATCATAAAGGTTTTTACTTGATAAATTTCTAAGTTCTGAAATCTTTGTATGCCAGTGTTCTGAACTGTTAGTGAACTATGGTTGTTTGATTTTGATGGTTGCTAGCTTAGTAGAACTGGTCATTATATTAGTTTCTTGACTCCTTGTGCTCTGTTGAGCTTACTGTGGGAAGTCTTGGTGTAAAAAAATAGGATGCTATCTTTTTATATGTGGAGGCAATTCATGAAAGTAAGTGGAGTAGTCGAATTAAGGTGGACCTTTTTATTTTATGGGACTACTTCATGAATGCTTTGATAATGGTTGTAATATTGCATTTGGTTAACCGGGACTTGATATTGTTTATGGGATGTTCTGAAATGATGCGGCACATTAAAATGTTGTTCTAATATGCGAATGAATAATTTGAGACTTCATTTTCTTTTGATTATCTTTGTGAAAGGTATGTCTTTCTTACTCAGAGGTGTTATTAGTACCCCAGTTAGACGTTCTGATGGAGTTTGGCAGATAACGAATGAGATGGTAAATGTAACCCCCACTTTTCCTCATTAGTACTGTGTTTTGTATCATATCCACTATGTTCAAAGATCTGTTGCAAAGGGTACAAATTACATTGTTAAAGATTGAAATAATAATTATGCACGACTGTAATAGTCCCTTTAACCTCAGTTGATGTATTTTTGGATATTTATAAGTGTGCTTGGTGGTATTCTAGTTTCCATGTATGTATGGCCATCATATTGGATAAAATAAGGTAAGCCACTATGTTTTCTACCAGATTGATCTTTGATCGCCGTGATAATGGTTAGCTAGTATTTGGTTGACCAAGACTAGGTACTGTCCATGGATTGTTTGTATTTTAGTTTGGTTACTTATGGTTGATCTTAGCTTGATCCTAGGGATAGTAAATGTACATTTGTTTCAAATGGCAACTTTCATTAGTTTTCAATGATTTTCAAAAGATGGGGAGCAAAATGTTTACAACATGCACTTGGGTACTGTTGACTTTTCTAAAGCAAGTACTCCTGCCAGCACCTAACTATGCACGCTTAATTTCTTGATTAGTTAATGTGGATTTCTATAATTTTGTCTCATGCTATTGCTGATACAGAATGTACGAAGCCTTGTTTTATAGCTCATACGTTTAGTGGTAATGCCGTTGAGCACTTGTTTCATGTTTAAATTTATGGGATTTAATTTAGCTTGTTTTTGATGGATTTATCGGATATATAAAGGTGCATAATTCCATCAATGTATTAGCACAATTAATCCTTCTGCCATTGCCCTTTGTTATTTATTTATTTTCATCGTATTAACCTGCGGCGTTAACTATATTTCTATTATTTAGCTGAGAACTAAAATGTACACTCTCTAGCCTTGTTATGATTAATGCAATGGATGATTTAGATGAAGTGTCCTTTTGTCTGCGTCTATTGTTGATTCTAAGTGACATGTAACAGGTACATGTACAATCATAAATGTTGACATTTTACCATTTAGTTGGAAGTTGTTAAGATAAATTGTTGGTGATGCGATGAAATAGGGATGGTTGTTGCAATGCAATTCACACTATTCAATGCCTGAAATAATTACTGCTACCGAGGGTAGTTCATATTATCTGAATAACTAACTGACGAACTACGGTCGTGCTTGATCCATTCGAGCAACGGAAAAGGTACGTAGGCAGTCGCTATGCGGTTCAATACAACTGCTTAAGGTTGTTCATATCGTCGGGAAAGAGTTGGTTACTGTCAAGCAGTTCATACCATATATTCGGAGATGATTGCAACCTTAGCAATTTATATCGTTGGTAAGAGGTAGTTACAGTTAGCCTACTGGCTGTTCATACTACCTTGAGAGATGATTGTGACCTCTTCGAGGGTGTTCATATCATCTAATAAGAAATGAAGGGTGATTGTTGGATACCAATTCATATCATCAAATGAGATTTGGAGATGATTGTTACCATTTAGAGGCAATTCATATCATCTGAGAAGAATGGTTGATGTTTATGATGACAGTTCATATCATTGATCTGGAAATGATTACTAACTCTCTTGAGTAGTTTATATCATTTGTAAAAGATGGTATGTTGAGCTTGATCCAGTACTGTGAATTGTTAGGCCCACCCGGGCTCTCACCTACAGGTGGTTATCCGGAAGACCGTCGCTGGAACGGTGGTAGACAATGGGACTGATCGTTGGAATGGTGTTTGTCATGCCTGCTAGCTCCCACTTACGAGTGGCAACCCGGAAGACCATTAGTTGTAACGGTGTTTGGTATCCGACCACTTGGGCAGGAGATGTTATATCTTCATAATGAAAAGGTAAAAATCATATGTAGGATTCGATGACCCTTAAAATATAAAAGTTATGGTTGCATGCTTATAAAGCAATTTGGAATAAATCGATGAACATTTGTTTGGAAAAATTGAATTGTTCCCATGAATTTGAAATCTCGGTTTTTCGAGTGGGGTATCGGAAAGTTGGAGCTGGCCTGATGGACCGAAACCTGACCCATTGGAAGAAAAAAAAAATCTGGTCTGTCACATCAATATTGTATTATTGATAAATATACTTTAAGTATTGAAGGTCTATATAAATATTGTGAATACAGTAATGGATCAATATTACTCGATATGAGTCTTAATATTGATATGTATATATGGAACGTGTTCAAGAGATTCAGTTGTAGAATCGTTGCTCCTGGAACAAGTTTGAGTTGTTATCTATTAGTGGACGACCATCTAGGAGCTAGGGACGAGTCTTGTAGCCAAGACTAAGACGGACTCGGTATGAAAGCACACCTGTGGTACTTTAGTCGAGTAAATTTGCATGTAACTTGCTACATACTTTTATACAAAGTTGTATAGATATTTTCAGTGAGTCAACACCATTCAATTGAGAATAAATGTTAATTTTGGGAATTCACCTTCGGAATATAGCACCAAATGATACTCAAATTTGTTCTATGCTAGTGGACAATCCATCTAGAAGTTTGATATTTTATGTAAAAATCATAGAACATCTGGGAATATCGTAGTAAGTGCCAGTGTTGTTCTGATGATTTTGTACAATGATGAATGTTAATTCAATTCATTAGTTATGATCTTATATATAGCTAACCATACATATAAAGAGAAGACAAAGATAAGCGTTTGATGAAACTCAAATTGCTCTATACTAGTGGATAATCCATCTAAGAGTTTGAGGTTTGTAATATAGAAATCATAGAACATCTGGGAAATATAGTGTGCGATATTGTTATTCTGATGATTGTGTACAGTGATGAATGTTGGTTAATTCATCAAGTAATTTGATCGTATATGTAGTTGTCCCTACATATAGAGATGGGACATGGATAAGCGTCTGAGAGTGGATATGGATAAGCGCCTTCCTGAAAATTCTTTGCAGAATTCCGAGGTCTAATATTGACGAAAATAAAATAACAAGGCTTAGTTGTTAGATATTACAAGAGATATTAATGTTGGATTGAACTTCAAATATTGTCACGTTGATGGATCTGCAAGTCTGGGGTGATTGACATGGATGTATAGAGGAGCAGCATCATCATCTGGGATCCAACATCAACTGTTCAGGATTTTAAAAACACCATGCAAGCTCACATGGTTGAATAAGCAATAGAGGAGGTCGTGGTTATGTTTGGACGGACATGCAAGGAGGCATGGATGGACGGACATGTGAGAGGACCCTTGGGAGTATCCTTCAGTTTTTGATAGTAAGGTAAGCAAGCTTTGCTTCGTTTCCTCCTTTTACGTGAGTACATCACCTCACATATGAGGTTTGCTTTCCATCTCAATTTATTCTTCTTTTATTTGTATTAACAATGTCTTTAAACCTTAACTTTGCGGACCTTGCTACTATGGTTGCATAAGAGTGTCCCTCCCTCATCAGTTGGTTCTTTCCTTTGCTAGCATCGTCTGCTCTTGAAAGATCGACCTTGACTCAATTGTTTGTCTCCAATTGGAAATCTAGTGTTATTGGAGAAGGTAGAAGTAGTGGTATATCCCCACTCTATGCGATCAATATAAGGAGCAAGTTTTATGGTTGTATGATGGCCTTTGTGTGAAGATCTTCTATTGATCATGCCTTGTTATCCTCACTATTGTTGTTGAGTGTTACTGAATTGATTTTGAGGTCACCGCTGAAGTTGAATTGATCTTACCAATGAGATCAAGTCCCCAAGTATTGAACAGTCAGGAGGTCTTTGTCAATGAGACACATGGATGATATTGCTTTGGTTTGCATAGATGCGACAACCATGGATAAGTGATGTTGTATCTTCTGGGTAAGTGTATTGGTTTTCAGGCTCCGTCATGAATTCATGTTTATGTATACGAGTCTTCGAATAAGTTGAGGAGGTAGATAATACAAGCTTGTATGAACTGAAACTTGTTGTGAAGACTCCTCGTCAGAAAATTCAGACATGTATAGTTTCTACGAAAAAGGCCATAGAATCCTCATACGAATTCGGTGGCAGAGCTGCGGCTGCTTGATTAGTTCTTCGAGATGGGCGTCCTTCCTGTGGTGATGGAGCAGGAACTGGTGCTGGTGATGCACATTTGGGTTGTGGCTCTGATGCTGGATCTTTCCTCTTACTTCCTTCAGTCATAACACCTACAGATGGTTGTGTGTTGAATTTCCTTTGAGCCAGACGTCGACTGTTGCGAGTTTCAGAGAATGTTTGGAAGCGCAAATCTTCTAATAAGGCACGATATACTGGTATCATTCCATTTATGCAGAGTTCCACCAGTTGAAGTTCAGTCACATTTGGGTCATGGAAGTCTAGTGCTTGAACCCTGAACCGCTTCATATAATCATTAGGATGTTCATTCGATCGTTGAAACATCCTTCACAAGTCTGATAATGTGACTTGTTCATACACGAAGAAATATTTCACGTAGAATGCATTAACCATCTCACACCAATTAGAGATGTTGTTGGGTGTAATATTGGTGCACCATGGGTATGCTCTTTTCAGTGAGAGATTTAGAAAAATCTCTCAGACGTAACACATGGTTGTACTCATGTTCACATATTGATTCCAGAAATCATGAAATATATTCACGAGCATTACCTGTTCCATCATAAAGTGAGAATGGAAGAGAGGACTATTCCTTAAACAGAACAATCCTTTGTATTTCAAAAGAATAGGGAGGTCGGTGTTGATGAATGATAAATGAATCCTCCCTCTTGCAACTCTGAAGAATTCGTTCTAAGTCTTCACAAATAAAAAAATTGGGTTGATGACTCCTCTCCAGCACTGGGTTAGGAAGAATACGAATTTCATCATCATCCTGAGTATGACCCCTTGATGTGTTGGCTTCAAGAGTTGCTTCAGAATTATTTCGAGTCTGCTCTGCTGGTGTTAGATTCTCTATAAGGGTCTTGAGAAAGGTGAAGACCTCCTTCTGTTTTGCATCCATCTCTGTTTGAGTCCTTGCAAGGGTTTCCTGTGTATGCATCAAATCGACAATGGTAGGAGGAGTCTGCCCATTCCTTGCTTCTTCAGTGTTTTGTTCAGATAGAGGAGTAGTGATATTGTCGACGTTGGTAACTAAAAGATCGTTACCAGGAGTACCAGTGTTGGTACTAGCAGAATTGCCATTTGGAGTAGTTACTGAGCCTGACCTAAGATCAACCATCTTTGAAACTGGCTAAATTAAAAATTTGAGAATTTGAGAAATGCAACTGAAAGATTAATCTCCCAAAATGTTTGTGGGGAAAAACGAATTGAAGGCTAATTTAGAAAAAAGTGGGGTAAGCAGGTGATAATTCGTTAATCCTTAAACATTTGTACTGTTAAAGTACTTTGTTTAGATTCGAGAGATCAATCTGTACAATCCTGGCCTAAACCATAAAATGGTCGTTCCAGTCTTGCTTCAGTCAAAAAATGAGAACAAGAAAGGTTAGTCTTAGGGAGGAAGCGAGAGAAGAATGAGGTCAGAGTATCAGACTTTGTTTGATGTAATTGGTGTTAATAGCTATGAACGATTCTTATGTGGGAAAAGGTTGATCGACTTCTGTGTTAAACTTGTTCAGTTGTAAGCTTGAAAACTTATTCTTTATTCAATAGATTGGACATCTATTTATATTATAGCTATTGTAACCACTCGACCTCTTTTCTGGAAGAAATTGTCAATGGTTGATTAGTGGTGAAATGGTGAGGTAGAGAAGGTTTTGACAACTACTCTCCACTTCAATTGTGGTTGAATAGTTGGTTACTCAACTTACCACTCTTCTACTCAACTGTTATCGATCTTTCCAGAGTTTCTCTTTAGTGGGTGCACTGCTGCACCACATGTCGTAGACCGCCATACCAAAACCATAATGAATATCCCCCCATTTGTGACATTTGATGTCTTGTGTAATATTATAGTGTTAAGAACTACTGATGTCACGTCAATTGAGACCTGCTCAATGAGTCTCTTGACTAAAGACTTGTCTTGATTGACTAGATGATAAGTCTGTCTTGCTTGACTAGACTGATGAGTCCAGCAGACTAAAACAATATACGTCTTGCTTGACTAACTGAGGAGTTTAGCAGACAAGAAATATGTCTTGATTGACTAGATGAGGAGTCTAGCAGACTAGAAATATGTCTTGCTTGACTAGCTGAGGAGTCTAGCAAACTAGAATAAATAAAATACGTATTTATTTATGTGAGATGAGTAGTGTGTCCATATTAGTCAATTTTGTATTGACATGTTTTTATTTTGTAGAAGAAAGTGTATGCTGCTGACCATGAAATATTGTAAGTGAGGCCTCATACAAATATATGTGTGGGAGAGGCCTAGCATAGCTTAGGGTTTTCAAGTTTGTCAAAACCCTAATTTTCCAAGATAAGACATTCACGTGAAAGGAAAAGGAGGAGCGTCAAGCTCTGGTATTCACGTGAGACACAGACGCAGAAGTGTTGTATCCTAAGCAGGACAAGGTAAGGGGGAATCCACCCCTTGGACTTGGATGGAAAATTTAAGGCAGCATCCGCCTCATGGAATTGGATGGACAAGAGATTTCTTATGAAATTTCGTCATTAAAAATTTCAGATTTAGGGTTTTCGCTGAAAACGCTGTAAAATCTTCATACTGAGTCCTTTTTCAATGACCTGGCCCAACTTTTTGATGCCTGGAACACCATTTATCTCCTAGCGTGGAAGAATTTTAGTTTTGAGTTCATTTAAATCCTCAAAAAGACAAAACAGACAGAAGTTCGGATAAATTCAGGAATTTTTCAGCAGTGACTTAGTTGACTGTTTTGATCATATCTCTTAGCTCGTTTGTCCGATTGATGTGATTTTTTAGTATGTTGTATAATACATCCATAAGAAGATTTTATATATATATCATGTTTTGATTTATTACCCATTACTCCCAGCTCACGACTTTGTACATGGAGGTACATAATTGTCTCTAATGAGCTTAACGTGAAAACGCGTTTTTAAGCCTCCGGGCTATTTGCTTGAGCATTAGATGAATGATGTTTATGCTATTGGTTGTTTCCTCAAGCAAGGATTGACGTGGACAAGGCTAAATTTAGCTAGTAAAAGCTATATTTTGTGTTTAGCACAATTTTTGATTTGGTGTTTGAGCACACCTGTGGCACTTTTAATCAATTAGCTTGAGATTTTATGTAAAAATCATAGAAAATCTGGGAATATCGTAGTATGCACCAGTGTTATTCTAACGATTTTATATAGTATTGAATGTTGACTCATTCAGTAATTTTCATTATATATGTAGTTGGACATACATATAGAGAGAGAACAGGGATAAGCACCTGAGAGAGGATAGGGATAAGCACATGCCTAAAACTTCTTTGCAGAATTTTTAAATTTTAATATTTTCTCAGACTCGAGTCTTGTGAGATAATTTTACTATTTTATCCTTTTCAAAAATCCACCATCTACAACGGTGCATAAATAAATTTTTTACGACATCAATTCATGTGTTTGAAGATTGTCATCGATGAGTTACACGTGCAGAACATGGTACTGGCAAGATTCGAGGATGAATCTTCTCCAACACCGGTATAATGATGAAGGGAGATTTATGGAAGATAAATATATTATTTTATTATTATTATTTGTATTTTATTAATATTATTTTTAGTAGGAAAATAATTAATTTTTGGATTTATTACTCGTAACAAGTGAAAAAAAACCAACTTGACCATCCTTATCATACAAAAACTCATCTCAAATTATTATTTATAAATAAAAACTATTTGAAATAAACATGAGAAAAAAAACCCTTTTCCATTTATAATCTTTAAATTTAATTTTTATTACTTTTTAAAGTTCTAGTCCTGCCCTTACTTATATATTACTTAAGCTTTTGAAAGGAAAGTTTTGGCGGAAGAGAATATTTAGAGAGAGAAAAACATATTTTCTCCGAGAAAACCAGATCTAGAGAGAATCGAAAATCTTCTCCATTGTCGTCTTAGTTTTTAGGGTTTCAATTCTAACATTCAAAGATTCAAGACGGTTTAATCAATATTTGCAACTGAGAAAGTAAATTTTAGGTTCAAATTGATTGAATAAGAGAAGAGCTGCTATAAGCTACAAGTTTAATTGAAGAAGAGATCTGGTATTCGTTTCTTAGATTTAGTTTAATTGAAGAAGAGAAAAGAATTTACAGTTTCAGTTTGTTTTTCGAATCATTTTCAGTTTGAAATTAGATATTGAATTGCAGAATCCAACTGAAGTTACAGTTTTATCCTTCCAATTTGATCATCTTCTTCTTCGAATTAAGCTATTGTAGTAGTCGAATTATTCATCAGAGACTCAAATTCAACTTTTCAGGTAATCGTTTTTTCTTTTATTTTTGATTGTATTTGAATTTTTGAGTTGATTTTGATTATGAAACTCAAATCCATATGATTTTTTTGGTTATGTTTTTGATATTCTTATTCAAATATATTGGAATAAAAAAAATTATATTGTTAATATTATTCAAACCAATTTTTGTTGTTGTTGTTTTTGATATTCACATACAGTGAAACCTTTTTTGATTTCATACTTTGTCTTGTAGATTATGGAATCTGTTCTCGCGGTTATGTTTCACAAAGAGGATACATTATCGTTTCATATTGGTCTACAAGAATTTGTTTTTTATCTGAAGGGTAGTATATGTTCAATTTGGTGTCAATTCTCTCATCTTCCTATAGAAAATTTTCACATAGTTGGTGATCAGCAAAAGGTTATCCATTGTGATTTTGATCTCCAATTGGTTGCTGTATTTACTTTGTTTAATAATCTTCCATCTCTTGAGTTATATATAAGGCATAGAGATGAGTGTTCTAGTTCAGGAACTATACCTTTTAAGCAGCCACGAAGTTCAGGAATTATAACTTTTGAGCAGCCACGAAGTTCAGGAATTATACCTTTTGAGCATGCAGGAATTACAAAGTTAGGTGATTACGATGGCCCTAATAAAGTGAAAGAACCGTTGAGGTCTGTGCTTTGGTCAGGCATTTTTCAGGATGTTAATCAAGTATTTCTGAGAGGTATTCAACAAGTTCGTTCTGATTTGTTGAAATATCATGCAGCATCTGGTATTCATTCAAGACGAAAAGGAATGAGAAGTTTAGGATTGGTGTATATTGTGCAAAGAAAGAAGAGGAGAAATATGAATGGCATATATATGTTGTTTCTATTAATGGTGTTGAAGGTAGTCCTTTTATTATCAAGGAGTTAAATAAGATGCATACTTGTCGTGGTAAAGTTGTTAACAGACCACATGTTTCGAAAAACTAATTAGTAGCTTGATTCTCGATGAGATTAAACAGAATCCAAAGAAGAAGACGAAGGATATTATGGATCAGTTTACAAGAGAGTATGGCTTTGACATTAGTCGTTATTATGCATATATAGGGAAGAGGCATGCATTGAATATTACATGGGGAGAGAACGAGAAATCATTTGTGTACTTGTAATGGTATACCAACAAATTGACTGAAACCAATCCCGGATCTCGTGTTGTTTTGGAAGTTAAAAATGGGACTCAAAAATCTCAGAGATTGTTTATTTCTTTCGGAGCATGCATTCATGGATTTAATTATTGACGTCCTTTATTATTCCTTGATGCAATCCATTTTAAGAACAAATACCTTGGTCATATTATGGCAGTAACAGGTCTAACCGGGAATGACGGTAAGGTTCTCAAATATTATGTTGGTTTCATCATTTTTTGTTGTTTGTTTTATCATTTGTATGTTGAAACCTTTTTACATGTTCTGTTTTTGTTCATGTTTCAGAAATCTATCCTTTAGCTTATGTTGTGGTTTCATCAGAGAATGATGCGAAGTGGAAATGGTTTTCGGAGAATTTGAATATAGTCATTTCTCCTATGTGCAAAAATCTTACTTTTGTGAGTGATCGAGGTAGTGGTTTGGTGAATCAAATTCCTATTGTATTCCCTGATGTTGTTCATGGTTGGTGTTTCTGGTATATGGAAAACAATATCAATACATACTTGTCGAAGTCCAATAAGGTTTATAATTATTATGTGTTGGGATTGTTTGAAAAATGTGCTTATGCTAATACACATACAGATTTTTCAGAGAATTGGGAGAAGTTGATGCAGGTCAAAAAACAGAAGTTACAAGATTATCTGAGTAGAGCTCCGGTTGCTAAATGGGCAAATGTTTATTTCACGGGTCGTCATTATGGTAGGTTGTGTTCGAATACGCTGAGATTTTCAATGATTGGATCGTTGAAGAGAGAGAAAAGCCTATAGCCATCATGGTTGATGAGATCAGAGTGAAGCTTATGAATCAAATGTGTGTACGTCGCGAGGAATGTGCAACCTCATTGAAGTGGCGAGAAACTTTATGTCCATAATTTGAAATTGAGATCTACAACAACAAGATACATGGCCATGAATACAGTGTCACCAAGTCGTCGTAATATGTGTTTGAAGTTCATTCAAAATTAACACAAACGGTCAATTTACAAAGAAGAACATGTTTTTGCAACCGTTAGAGCATCACTGGTTTTCCTTGTGCCCATGTTGTCCGTTGTATCATGTTGAATGGAGAAGATCAGTATAAGTATGTCGATTTCTAATTTACAATAAATTTATACCGAGAATCGTATGCAAGAGCAATTAATCATATCCACATTGTTGAAAAGCCTGCGATAGTGTCTCCAAAATTTGTTGTTCTTGGTCCTGATACTCTACCAAAATCAGGTCGTCCAAGGAAAAAGAAGAGAATTTCTAATACAGGTTCAATTCCTAAGAAGAAGATGAGCAATTGTGGTGGATGTAATATTTTGACTACCCATAACTGAAGAACATGCCCTACGCGGAAGATGTGAAGTCATTTTGACTATAGTTCATCGACTTTCAGTTTCAGTTTTCGTTTAGACTACTATATATTTTCATTTTTACAGTTAAACATGTTAATTTGTTGCAGGTTTTTCATGTTTGTTTAAGTTTAGATTAAGTTTGTCAAAGTTGCAGGGCTTTATAATTTGTTGGAATCAAAATAGGTTTCATGGTTTGTAGTATGCTTCAGTAATTTTTTTCATCTGGATTATGATGGAACTCTTTTTGGTTTCATCATTTTTTTTTCTGCAATATGATGAAATTATTTTTGGTTCCATCAGTTTTGCTTACTTCAATATGAATCTAAGTAAATTCAAAAAACTGAACACAAACTTAACATAAGAGTATATTACTTTTTAAGGGTTTAAGGGTTCATAGGTTAAGGGTTCAAGGCTCAATGCCTGATGGTTTAGGCCTAAGGTTTAATCTTTTCTGCATTATGATGAAACACTTTTTGGTTTCAACTTTTTTCCATGAAACCAAAAAGGTTCCACTAATTTTTTCCCTGCAGAAACTTAATTTTATCAACTAAGATCTTTATAAACATACAAACTGGGATGTTTTTACAAAAGTTTCAAGTATTTTACACCAAATATTTTGACTGAAACAAAAACTGAAATCATTACACAAGTATTTTAAACTCAAACTCAAACTAAAACTGCAATCGAAAACTATCATCTTTAAATTCAAACATTTACTTTGGCCTCATAATGTGCATCTTTTTGAAGGAGTATCTTACAAGCCAGTTTTGGCCTCATATTCTGCACCTTTTTTCTTATATGCTCTTCAGATAAAAAATTTACTTTCAACAGACTCTTCATGTAATAGCAAACATGAAGGCCGCAATCATTTCTAAAATTAATAAACAAGATCTTTTAAATTGGAAAAAGGGAATGAAATTAACAAGAAAATCTTTAAAAACAAGTTCTTTTAAAGCAGTTATACATCTTGCTGACAACACGTAGGTTTGTTCATAACGTATTTTCGTGATTGACTTGCTGGCTCATGTAAGAGATTTATAACGTTTTGTTTGAATGTTGAAACCATTCTTTCTTTCATGCTTTCAACACTTTTGATGCAATCTTCTTCAGTGGAAGCCATGGAGTTGTAGTGAGAGAATTATTCGGTCTCTTTATCAAAAGCTAGCAATGTCCAGTGGTATAAATTTTCTCCAAGTTTTATGAGCAATGGAACGAATATAAATTCTGGACTATAATCCATGTTATCGATGAAAGTTTCAATTACAAAGTGACAATTTTTCCCCATTGAGTGTAATGTCTGAAATTCAGTAAAAAAACAAATATCAAGTTTTGTAACCAAATTTGGTTTCATCAAAACACTTGCATAAAATAATTTAAAGGAAACTTACGTAGACATATGTGCTTAGAATAACTGCTCTTTTGTACTTAGGACTACCATCTGGCTTTAACTCTTTCTTTGATATGTTCTTTTGTAATTTTAACATATAGAATTCAATTATATCTCCGGCGATGTCACCCTTTCTTATCAAGTTATTCATATTCCTTCCTGTTATGTACAATCCGAGCTCCTTTTTCTCCCATGCCATATCACTGTTGTTACATTTTTGAAAAACTAATTAATGATCAAAGAAGAAGCAAAGAAACTCAAAGAAATGTATTTCTAATCAATGATCAAAAAAGAAAAAAATAATTATATGATGAAACTCATTTTGTTTTAGCACTGAAATTATGAAACCAAAAAAC
Organism: Papaver californicum; assembly: GCA_023531435.1. NCBI lineage: Eukaryota > Viridiplantae > Streptophyta > Magnoliopsida > Ranunculales > Papaveraceae > Papaver > Papaver californicum. The sequence continues at coordinate 4,039,956 of JAJJMC010005943.1, read as the reverse complement.
TGAAAAGTATGAATATCACTTACCTTTCATTATGCATTTTGAAATATCTGCACGCGAGTGGTCTTCGTTTTGAATAGAATTCCTTCATGATCTTCTTGTTTTCAACTGCTTTCAACTTAACCTCCTTTTTCTATGTTTTCTCTTCTCCTTTGATATTTTAGAGATTTTTCTACTAACACAATGACTTTTTTTTTTCTTCTTAACTTCACCAGGTGTATAATCCTGCATCTTAACAGGTACTTGCATCTTCTTTTTGTTCTTCCTTATTTTTGATATCATATTACTCAGCTTTTGTTCGGGAAACAGATCTTCAGATTCATGATCACTATGTTCTTTGTCATTGTCACTTTACGTCAATCTCAAACTGAAATGAGGCACATCTTCTAAAGCAAGTACATCATTTTCCATGTGTATAACTGAGTAATAGCACAAGACTTTGCTCTCTGGATTTGACGTATAACATTTGTTTGCATATTCTTCTTCCATTTGTTGAATAACACTTTCATCAATTGAACTCTGAGTCACTTCAATCTCGATCTCTGGCTTTGACGAAGAACTTTTCTTGGCTTCGAGTTCAACCTGATCAGCCACCTTGATTTTTTCAGTTGTGTTCCGAGATAACTCCTAAACCTCTTCTCTTACAATCTTTGTCGCTTGCTTCGCTTTGTTGACTTCCAATTCAACTTGCTCAGCCATCCTGATTTGTTCAGTTGTGTTCAGAGTTAACTCTGAAACCTCTTATGTTACGATCTCTGTCACTTGCTTCACTTTGTTGACTTCCAATTCAACTTGCTCAGCCACCCTGATTTCTTCAGCTGTGTTCGGAGTTAACTCTGAAACCTCGTCTATTATAACCTTTGATTGCACTTCTTCTTCAGTATCTAGATCGACGATTCTTGTAAGGTCTATATGCATCAATGCACTATCTAGACTCGCATCTTCTTCATCTTGAGCATTGCCATCTTGTTGCTGTTGAACTTCATCATCTTGTTGTTGCTGAGTTTTGTCTACTTTTTCTGGTTCCACCACTTGTTGTTGTTGAACTTTATCTTCAGATGATGAAACCTTTTTCTAGTTCCATCACTTGTTGTTGCTGAGTTTTGTCTTCAGATGATGAAACCTTTTCTGTTTCCAACAAACAACCTTCAAAATCTTTAATCAAACCTTGAATCTGAACTCCATGTGTTGAAACCTTTTCTGGTTCCAATGTATCATCTTGTTGTGATTCTTCGGGCAGATTCATTACCTGAAATGTTTATTGGATTCAATAAAACTGATTAATTTCCAACAAGTCAAATCAAATCAAATGAAATATTCACCTCAATATTATCTTTTTTTTCTTCAACATTGCCAGACTTTTGGCTCTTTTCTTTAAGAGTTGAAACAGTTTCTGGTTCATCATTGTTTCATCACATGCAAGATTTATTGAGTTCAAAAAAATAACTTCATATACTTTTCAAAAAATAAGATTCATTACCTACAAAAAAATCAAACAAAATTAAATTATCACCTCATCATTATCTTCGAAAATAGCATTGTCAGACTTTTTCTCTTGTTCACCATCTTCAACCAATAAATCTTTTTCTGGTTCAATCACAACATCGCCAGCATCTTGTTGTTTTTCTTCAGGTAGCGAAACCCTTTCTATTTCTATCATGTCATCCACCATCACTGCATCTTCCCTGTTAACATTGCTTATCATCACCTGAAATATTAATATATCCAACTCAATATAATTCTAAAAAAGAAATTCATATCCATCGATAGAATTGCTCGAATTTAATGTTTTAATATGGCATTAACAATTTCAATAATATATTCAATTGAACTATCGTAAACCCAACACACACAGTAACGAGTTCTAATAACACATCTAATATTTCATATATCACCTCAACATCTTCTTCACGGTTCGAAACTGTTTCAGGTACCACCATAACATCTACTTTGTCTCTTTTGCGTTTCCGTCTCAAGTAAGTCTTCTTCCCTGGTTGTAACCTCTCCTCGGCATCATATTTGGCCAGCATTGATTGATCTTCTTCAGAAAGCCTATTGTTACCAACGGTTGTAAGTTTTTCAATCAAAATTTTCGCCCACTGATATTTAGCCTTGTAAGGGTTATTTTCATTTTCAGTTCCAACATTCTCTTCATTTTGTGCAGGCTCTTCATTGCTAGCCCCAACATTTTATTCACTTGTAATACGCTCTCCACTGCCATCACCAACCTGCAGTTCACTTGGAATATGTACGTCATTACCATCACCAACCTGCAGTGCAAGATCAATATACTCTTCAACAGGAATATCCTCTTCCTCTATGAGCTGGACCAAGCGTATTTCTTGTCCATTATATGGAAGCATGAATGATCCGTTACTGTGACCCATATTCATCTGCAGAACACAAGAAAAATTGGTTTTCAGTTAGAATATTTGATGTAACCAAAATTGGTTTCATTAAAAAAACTATAGAATTACCAGATTTGGTTTTGTTAACTACTATTCGACGAAAAACATATGCAACCAAACATTGTTCCAGCAAATTTGAACCACATACTATCATTAAAAAGTATAATTATTTTTACCTTTGAGAAAATTTATGGTTTGTTACTAAAATCATCGAAATTATTCACTACTGCGTGGCATATTCCATCTAGGTTCCATTTAGCAAACCTTGGGTACATGTCATGCCCATCCTTTCTTTTGGTGATGTTTTTCATCTCGGCAAACTAATACTGAAAAAGAAGAAACAACATTCAAAAGAAACAAAAATTAATTTACCAATGGGTAAATTACGCATCCCGATACATCATCAACTTATTCGTCCTTTATTATCGACTCAATTAGATATTCATGAAAAACATTTGGCCAATACACCTTATTCATCTCAAATATTTGGTATAACTATTTTGAAGTCAGATTTGCCCACCTTTATTTGGGACAAATATCGAAACCAAAAGGTAGAGAACGAATAACTTGACGAAGTATTCATCTTTGGTTTCATCCGCTGCAGTTTCCATCATAACTCTCACAATATCAGTTTTCCTCTTCTTCTTAGCTCCCTTAAAGTAACCATCCGCAGACATGTTTACCTTTTTCTTCATCTCCTTATCTTTTTCTATATATACTTCCTTCATCATTTGTAGACTAAAAATGACAGCGAATTGTTTGGGTGTTGTCTGCAATATCATATTCTTTGCTCTCATTATCTTGAAACAGTCTGGTTTCACACGTTTTGTACTCTTATGATATGACCTAACATCATTTGAATGACTTTCGTCTTTTTCTTAAATACTTCTTCTTGTAATGTACCTTCATAGAAGGGTTTAAATAAACACCAAAATGAACACGCAACAAGGGCCTTCATGGGTTGTTCCTTTTTTTGTATCAAAGCTTTTATGGTAGGTGACTCCGCGTATAAATAATGCAACAAGCACCTATATGGTTTTGTAAGTATTTTTTTCCCTGTTGCTAAACCATAAGTAAACCATGAAAGAAGCCATTAAGTAAAAATATACCAACATAATTGCCAAAACAAAAGTTAATCAAAGTTTTAAAATTGAACTGTGAATAAATAAGGTGAAAACATATGAAACCTAAAACCTACTTATGCTACAAACAGATGAAACCAAGATGAAAATCAGGGAAACCTAATTACGAAACCAGTGATTTCAAAGCAGATGAAACCTAAACCTAATTTATGATAGAAACAGATGATAAGAGATGAAACTTATGCCAATTCACTGATGAAACCAAAAATTACCGATGTATGTTGATTTTAAACCATAAATAATCACTAAAGAACAATGAAACTTCGATTTACCTTTTGGAGAATCTTCTACCATATTATTAAGCTTTTTGTGAATCTTTTCATCTTTCTTTTTCTCTTGTTTCTTCACCGTTTTCTTAAGATTTTTGTTGATCTTTTCATTTTTATTTTTCTCTTGTTTCTTCACCATTTTGATTTTGGCAAGTGATCTGTTTCGATTTAGGTTAGATTTCAGTTTACTGAGTTCGTAAAATTGGTTTCAGATCTGAGATTTGTGAAGTAAGAAGAAGAGAGAATCGAAATTGAAATTGGTTTCAGATTTTAGATTTTGGTTTTTGAGTGAAGAGAAGAGAAGAGAAGGTTGAAGGAGGAAAAATGCCATTATGAAGTGATAAATGAGGAAATATCCATTGAGAAGTGATAAATGAGAGGCGGTTATTTTCTCTCTCTGAAATTTACATAAGGGTAGTTTAGACAGTTAATGTTAAATGGGGTTTTTGTGAACAATTTGTTTTGTTTGGTTTTTTGTTGATGGATAGTGGCACCTTTGGGGTTATAACCCACGCATTATTTATTATTTCGGGTAATTTTAGAATAGTTTAGAAGTTTATTTTAAGAATTTTAACAAGTTTGGAAAGTTTCCTAAAGGTAGTAGATACCTTGGGAAACAAGTTTTTAGGTTTTTTATAAGTTTAGGGTTTGTTTAATAGGATTTATCAATATAAGGAGCTCCAAAAACGAAAATTAGGGGACTTTTTTTATTAATTAAATTATTTTCTTATTGTTAAACTATGTTTAACTTTTTATGATTTTTATTTACAGTCAGGTTCATCCTGAGGTCTAAATAATCATCTCATCCATAATTGTGATTCTTAGAAGTTGCAAGGTCTGGATCATTCGTTCATAGTCGTTATTCATAACAATAATTTGAGGTCTGAAAAATCTATCATCACTTTCTTCCAATTACATATATCCATTGCATCATTATCAATTTTAACGCTTCCAGTCTGCATCACATTTTAACCTGCGAAACTTCAACATCTACTTCCTTGGTTGGGGAAGTTGGTGAATTTAGAACATATCATCATTAGATCTTGTAACTGAAAGCATAATCCTAATACAACAATTAGATCATATACAAAAAAATAAGGAGAAACATGTTCTTGAATAATTTTTCGAAGGCACGTAAGGGGACAGGCAAGAAAATAACAAACCAAATATTCTCGCAAGTTTTCACTTTTGTTTTATATTCTTCCAAGTACTCCTCATCTTCCTCTTTAATATGCAACCTGATCTCAGTTCTCATTCTACCAAGATAATTCTAAAAGCAAACCTAATAAGGAATTCGTATCACAATATTGTATGCATGGGGTTCATAGTTGTGTAGACATAATGGTAAGCAAATACTGTGAACATGTTTGTATTCTCAAAAAAAAAAATCCTTATAGTTTTATTTTTAATAGTTGGTTGAATGTTCCAACGGTTATAGTTACATTAAGAACTAATTCATGAACGATGAACTGTAGTCTCGTCCCCATTTTCATACTAAAGAAAAAGTGATATGTTACAAAAACTTAAAATATTATCAATAGGTAAGCATCATACTTGGCATATTAGGTATTAATTCTTACTTGTAAAAGAATTCTGAATTTCCTAAACTAATGAATGTTAGGTTAGTATCTATAGTTCCAATCTTTTGTGCTTCTAAAAGCAATATAATGATATAACGTAAAAAATACTAACTCAGTTCAGTTAGGCAAGGTTTTTCTCTTTCAGCACGCACGTCATTAGGCTTGTGTGATTGTTTTCCTCTTTCTTACTAGTAGATAAGTAGTACATATAGTGAAATTAAAATACGGCAATGAAACGTATCAACACACTTCATGATCACATTCAGATAAAACAATATCTTATACATGAAACATTGGTTGATAAGTTATTGCAAATGACATAGGGAAGAATACCTCCAGCTACTTTTGCATATACGGTCGAGGAATTGAGAATCAAACAAACTAAATTCCAAGATCAAACATCACTATGTAGAAAAAAGTATGAACCTTGACCAACCAAATAAAGAAGTCTGGTGCCAAGAAAATGTGCCCAATAATTAGAGTGAAACAGTAAGTTGAAACCACCAAAATATATATTGTGGTAGTGGGAAACAATGTTTTTATACGCTTAAGTGTATGTGTAGTACTGGGCAAGTGTAGGATGTGTAGTTTTAATGCAATTTGGTGCTGGTATGTAAGACCATCTTTGTTTTTCATCATTGGTCAACCAATATGGATATAAATCATATTTAGTACAACTAAGTTATAAAGGTTACAGATCACAAAATGACCAACTAAATAATTTGACATTAAGTTTTACTTACAAACAAATAACAATAATAATGTCTCAAATAAAATACAAACAGAATGAAGTTGAGACAAACTATTCACTGAATGTCATAACCAGGACTAAGTACACCTTGACCTTTTAATGATAATCCATATAATATGTGTTGAGCTTGACACGGATAAACTACTTCAAGATGAAAGAAATACGTAGAACAATTTTATGTATACATGTATAATCAAAAATTTATCTTATAGAGTTCATGATTCAAGATGGACCTTCAACATTGATCTGAATTCCGCAAAGGTCTATCATAAATCTAAACTTCATTAAACATATATGGAAAGATGAAATTTCGTATGCCAAATAAATCATAAGGAAAACTATTTTCTCACCTGGTCAATCAGGATGGAAGCCACAACATTGTTGTGCCTCGAATCCAAGAAAATAGCTTTATATTCTTCCACGTAGTAAAATCTTTTTGTCAGTGTTATTATCTATCTTTTCAAATAATATACTCACAAAATAGCAATAACACGGTCACATCAACTTACTTACAGATGTATTTAGAGCAATTTTCACAACACCCTCCAGAAGACCACTGAGCTTTATCTAAAAATTATAACCTTTTTTTTACATAAAACATATATAGGGAGGGAGCTTTTCTTGAATGTGCATGAGCGGTAATGCACATATAAATGCGATGGCCTATACGATGGAGCATACTTGATGCTCATCAGCGTGTTTAACTGTAGCTTACCCGAAAATGCTTCGCTTGGCTTTGGGAAGAAATCTTCATTTGCGGCCTTGCAGTCGATGGATGACCCCTACCTTTCTAATATTTGTTTGTAGAAATGCGAATACAACATATATAGGGAGGGAGCTTTGTTGGAATGTGCATGAGCAGTAATGCACATATAGATATGCGAAGTGACCAATATGTTGGAGCATACTTGATGTATAAGCATCAATATGCTTGTAGCTTAACCGATGAAGCTTGAATGTGC
>JAJJMC010005943.1:4011986-4032837 GCA_023531435.1 Papaver californicum | reverse complement strand
GCAATGCTAAGCAAGAGATGATTGTTTCCACACTTGATGAGGTAGTTGCAATTCCATTTGATGGATTGTTCATACTTCCTTGGAACCGTCGCGGCATGGAATGGCATGTGCCTGGATGTTGCACTCTTGGCAAGAACAAGATAAGTACAGGCTCCAGCGCATGGTCGAAGTAAAATTGATGAAGCGAAATCTTAGGCTTGAAATAGCCTAGGTGTTGGTCCAAGGCATGAGTTAGGCCTGGAAAATAAAGCGAAATTATGTGATGCTTGCCAAAGGCATCCCCATTAGCTTGTATAGCCTTCAACCCTTGGTAAAATGAGGGTAAGTTGGAATGGTATGCTAGTCAAAGGCATTCACCATGGGCTTTAATAGCCTTGCACCCTTTGTAGGACAAGGGTGTGTTGGAACGATATGGAGACTACGGTTTGAGTATCATGCTTCCAAAGCATGTTTGGAAAGGCAAATATGCCTGGAACGGTATAAAAGTAGCTTGAATGATGTGGGAACTACGTTTCGAGTATAATGCTTACAAGATAGGCTTAGAAAGCAAAATTTTAATTTACCTGCACTTTCCAGCGAGAAGTTAGGATTTAAGGTCAAGTCACACTCTTTAAAATCACGCATCAGGGAGTTCTGACCTGCCCAGCGCAACGCGCCGGAGGCGGAAATTTTCCGGTCCGTGACATGTAGTGTGCATATAATTCAAGAAATCAATTTCCAAATATAACCATTACCTGTCCAAGCCCTATACCTAATAACAACAAAAGTTTCGCATTGTAAGCCTTACAATTCCGAAATAAAACATGATGAGCCTGTGTTGCTAGTCAATGATTTTACTGTAATATTTTCAAGCTTCAGTGATGAGAACATTGGGAAAATTCAGTGGGTATCATTATTACCAACATAAACGTATACATTGAGGCCATATATATGTTCAAGCAGATGTATTCAGCACTCAATACTATGGTAATATGATGTATAAGGACAAAGAAAAGACCGAAGTTCTATAATAGAATGTCGATCTATTTACAGTAAGTATGAAAATATTTATCATGCTCCTCCAAACGGGAGAAATCAGAAGCTGCACTACTTGGATTTCCAATTTGGTTGTGGGAAGTCTTGGTATCTCTGATTGACGTAGCTTCTAGGAAGGGGATGGCATTTATAATGTCAAAAAGGTCAGCAGAGAAGAGAATCACATGGTCTATTCCTAGAATGAAGCCCCAGTGACTGTTGTAATGTCATAAATTCAATTAACAAAAAATGATGGATATAGGGGATAGGACTATAAAAACATTATATTCATCCGATCGCATATGCTTCGCACAATTAAATTATTTGATGATAATCATCAATCGTATGATCTTATCAATACTATAAGAAAGTGAATTACTTTCGCCTTTTACTAATACGTACTCAAGTTAAATTTAAATGAGTTTAAGAAAAATGAGAACAAAATTGTAGCCAAGGAAACTAAATACTTTGTCCGCACCATCATTAAACCCAAGTATCATTGGATAAAGCTTTCAGAAGCATGATTTATTTCCTCTTTTCATTCGTTCTACCCCTGATTCAGTATTTCTGTTTGTATGTCATATTCCTCAAAAAAATTTAAAAATATTCTAATCACATTTTAATTTTCAGAATCTGTCCTCAAATCCTAATCCCATCTCACTGAGGATAACACGTTATGTATGTTTGACCTTATCGCAGCGGCCTATCTTTGACCAAATAAATACTTGCACGCGGATGCTATAAAAGAATTTTTGGTTAATAATATATCCGATTGGATTAGATTTATAGGGTTTTGAAGGTATAAATTACCTCTATGTTTATGCGCCTATGAATGCGTAGATCTATGTTCCGTTCCTCTATGCTGATACTATTATTTATTATGAATGGTGGTGTTTATGAGATCCTCCCGCAAAATTATTATGTGGTACTCTATCCTCCTGGGATATTTTCATCATTATTTTTTTGACAAAATTTTAGGATAGGGAAGTTTATAAGTTTTATAAGGTGAAGTTATTAAAATATAAATCTCACTGAATTACTTCTCTTATCTGCAACAAAATTTCGACCGTACGGTTCAACAATTGTTCAGCGGTACTTATACTTCTGTCAGTCAAAAAGACATGCGGTACCCGTTCCGTCCCTGGATTCCATGATCAGGCATAGTCTGAGAATGCAAATTATATGTCAATTATGGAGAGTTGTTTTTGTATTAAAATAAAATAATGTTAATAGAATTATTATCGAACTCTTACTTTGGAATAGGTGGACCTCCTTCATGCATGTTGGTAGTACGTTGTTCCAAACTTCCATAACTGGGATTTCTCCATTGCATCGAGGATAGGATATGTAAAACCATTGGTTGGCAAAATGACTTATTTGTGCGAGAACCGTAAAGTCGTTGTTTTCCTGCAACCAAAGGTTGTTAACGCCCTTGTATCTTGTAATTTTGTTAATGTCATTATCATTATAAGTTTTTATGTGTGTAAACCTTGTCCTTATCAATTTGGCTGCATTCATTTCTGCTACTGTGCCTCAATGTCTCTCAAGAAAGGCTCAACATGTTGGAATGACCATCGGTGTATTCAACATTAGGTAATCCTTCAATCCCAAGTTCTTGGTTTCTGCAGGTGGATACAATTTATTGTCGATTTAGATGCGTGCATTATGTATCTAATTTATTCAGTTTTTGTATGTTGAATTCTAAATGTTTAGATGTCTACTCTGCATTATATAACTCTGGCAATCGAAATACCTGCTAGCATTCTCTCATTGGTTGATATGTTGTTGAGATAAGATAAGATGTACTTTTGTGCGCTACACTTGATCTGTTATGCCATTTTTGATTTAGTGATTCCTGCATAGGTACGATGAAATTCCAATAAGTGTTACCTTTATAAGGATGTTGCACTGTTGTGTTAGAGTAAAATGTATACCACCCAAAAGATGGTGTCTATCACTCTATGAAATGTTTATCGTTTGCAGAGTAGGGAAATGTCAAAAGTATGGAGATGCGAGGTGTTAGCACCTACAAACGTATATGAATGTACTACGGGCTTCTTTGTTTGTGATTTGTTTCCACGGCTATGTCTTGATTGACAATCGAAACCTATAAAATCTAATGTTGTTGAAACTGTAAATTAACGCCGTACCTTTTGGCCACATCTATCAACTCCGGAAGATCTAGGTTGAAGTAGATTTTCTTGCATTAGTCGAGGTGTACTTGATGGAGAAAATGAACTCATAATATTTTGTTTTTTGGTCTTGGTGGGAATAGATCTTAGGACCAAGGGGTCATTAAGGAAACTAGCTCATTTTCATTTTTGTAAATGAACCTTTAGTCCCACATTGGAGAAACTAAAGATGGTTTCTCTTCTTATTACCAAGAAAGTTGCATTTAAGGGAGGATCCTTAGGAGTTTAGACACTTTTGTGGTTGGGAGAGGACTAAGGCTATGGGCTAGTTGGTGCAACCATACTTTTCACACACGCGCACCTTGGGCTCGGGCTCGGGTGCGTTTGAGTTTGAGGGTGCGGATGCGGGCGTGGCTGCGGCTGCGGCTGCGGCCCAACCAAGACTTATCCTTTTTGGAAAAATTATTTCAAATTATTTCCTTAAAGAATTTAAAACTAAATTAAATTTTGTTTTAATGTGGGGGGCGTCTGACCCGACGAGATTTTAATCTGAATTAAAGAGAGAATAAATTGACCGTTTTAATTCTGTTTTAAACTTTAAGTCTGTGCTCCATGCACGGAATTCAATTTCAAACATTATGTTTGTGCTTCATGCATGGAATTGATTGCCATTAAAACTATTATCTTCTTCTACCTATAAAAGAAAACGAATTTCTTCATTTCAACTTACTCCAGAAGCAGCTACTATCTTGTCTTCTTTTCCCCTCTTCTTGCTTTGTTTTGCGCACTGCTTGTTTATTTCCCTTCCATCTAAATTGCAGTTGAGTTCGTTTGAGGGTGACTAGTATTGTGCTTATACTAGTCATAACGGGAAGTTCTATCCTGGACACATCTCCGATGTGGGGTATAGCATCTCTCATTTTGAGGAGTACTCGCGGACTATTGTGTTAAGGACAATTTGTTGAGCAGGTAGCTTTGTCCATTATGTGATATCAATTCAGAGATTTCATTAACCTTAACATCTTCTTCTGTTTAGTGTTTTCTATTGTTGCAGATCCAACAATCTTAACACAATAGTACTTCTTCTGTAACAATGGGTAAAAGTGATGTTGACATACCAGAAAAATTCAGTGGCAAAGATTTCAAAAGAAAGCAATCCAAGATGTTGTTATTTCTGAGTTTCCATATGCTAGATGAACTTGTTCTGAAATCCTTTGATGAGACTTTGAATGATGTTGGAAATGAAAGGGAGTTGGAAAGTTGGGATAGACAGAACTATATGGCAAAAAATCATATTCTGAACTGTTTAGAAGATGCAATGTATGATTTTTATAATGCAAAAGACAACTTCTCTGCTTTGGATTTATGGGATGCTTTAGAGGTAAAATACCAAGCTGAAACTACTGGAAGCAAGAAATATTTGGTAGCTAGGTTCCTGGAATACAAAATGTCAAATGACAAATCTGTGGTTGATCAATTCCTTGAACTTCAGCGTATTATAAATGAAATTCTTGCTGAAGGTATGGTGATAGATGAAACGTTTCAAGTGTCTGCTGTGATTGAGAAATTACCGCCTTCCTGGTCTGAATACAAGCGTAGATTGAGATATGAAACTGGTGAAGTCAGCATAGTTGAATTGGGTAAGAAGATTCAAGTGGAAGAATTAATGTGCTCCAAGGACAAGAACGTATCTTCTGCAAGGGACATGTCCAAAAAGGCTCATGTAATTGAACACAAGTCTTCCATTACTGAAAAGGGCGACAACAGCAAACGCAAGTCTGGTCATCACAAGAAAGGTACATTTTAGAAACCCAAATCTGGCATTGGTAAAATTAAAGGTGTCTTATGTGTGTGGAACTCCTGGACATATGGCAATGCACTGTAGAAAACGTAAGGACTTTAATAATAAGAAAAACAATCCTAATTTGGTTGAAAACAACAAGAACGAGTTTTTTGGCATGGTGTCTGAAGTCAATCTGGTAACCAATGTGAGAGACTGGTGGGTAGACTCTGGTGCTACCAAGCATGTCCGTGGAAACAAATATGTGTTCACCTCCTATCAAAAGGTAGGGGAAGGGGAGAAACTCTACATGGGTAACTCATCTGCATCACAAGTTGTGGGAAAATGCAAAATTGGGCTAAAGCTCACTTCTGGCAAAACTCTCACATTGAATGAAGTTCTTCATGTTCCGGACATCTGCAAAAATCTTGTATCTTGTGGTGTTTTAGATGATAAGGGTTTTAAACTTGTTTTGATCTGGGAAAGTTAGTGTCACTAAGGGTAAGGATTATCTAGGAAAGGGTTATAAGACTGGGAGTCTCTACAAACTAAATGTAACCTCTATTGAAATGAATAAAATTGATTCTTCTGCTTATGTTTGTATGTCATTGAATGTTTGGCACGGTAGACTTGGACATGTAAACTATAAGTCAATAAATAAACTGGCTAGCATAGGCTGCATACCCAAAATTTAGTTTGGATAATGAACATAAATGTGAAATATGCGTAGAATCAAAATATGCTAAAAAAACCTTATAGGAAAAATATTCAGAGAAATTCTAAACCTTTAAAATTAATTCATTCAGACCTAGTTGATATGAAATTAGTTCAAACTAGAGGTGGTAAGAAATGGTTTGTCACTTTTATAGATGATTGTACGAGGTACTGTCACATATATTTACTTAAAGGTAAGGATGATGCCTTAGAAGCATTTAAGATGTATAAACTAGAAGTTGAAAACCAAATGAGTGCTACCATTAAGACTGTTAGGTCTGACCGTGGTGGTGAGTATGTAATCCCTATAGGATATTTTTGCATAGAACACGGCATTATACATGAAGTAACCCCTCCTTATTCACCACAATCTAATGGTGTGGCTGAACGGAAGAACCAAACCCTTAAGGAGATGATGAATGTCATGTTAATTAGTTCAGGATTACCTGCAAACTTGTGGGGGGAGGTCGTCCTCTCAGCTTGTTATGTCTTGAATAGAGTACCCTTTAAAGGATCAGATAAAACTCCATATGAGTTATGGAAAGGTAGACAACCTTCTTATGCATACTTCAAAACTATTGAATGTGTCTTCATAGGGTATCCTGAACATACTACTGCATATAGATTTATGGTTGTAAGTTCTGAAATTTCTGAAATTGGTGTAAATACAATTATGGAATCTAGGGATGCTTTGTTCTTTGAAAATGTTTTTCCATTGAAATCTGATTCTCGCATGATATGTGTTGATCCCCTAGATGTCCCTTAGACTAGTCAGACATTACCTTTAGAGGAAGATGAATTTTAATCTGATCCTAGAAGAGGTAAAAGACTTAGAACTGAAAAATCTTTTGGGCCAGACTTCATAACATGCTTAGCTGAGACTGATCCACAGACTTATAGAGAAGCCATGACTTCTTATGAAGCTCCATGGTGGAAAGAATCCGTCATTAGTGAAATGGATTTCATTGTACAGAATGGTACTTGGGAGATTGTAGATTTACCTCTAGGGTGTAAACCCATAGGTTGTAAATGGATCTTCAAAAGGAAACGTAAGGTAGATGGAACTGTGGAAAAATACAAAGCTAGATTAGTAGCTAAAGGATATAAACAGATAGAAGGTGTATATTTCTTTGATACTTATTCACCTGTTACGAGAATTACTTTCATTAGGATGTTAATTGCTATTGCTTCCATTCATAACTTAGAGATACATCAAATGAATGTAAAAACAGCTTTTCTAAATGGTGAATTAGATGAAGAAATTTATATGGACCAACCTGAGGGATTTGTAGTGAAAGGTTGTGAAAACAAAGTTTCTAAACTGAAAAAATCTTTGTATGGTTTGAAACAAGCACTTAAATAGTGGCATGAAAAATTTGATAATGTAATGATTTCTAGTGGTTTTAAAATCAATGAATCTGACAAGTGTGTTTATACTAAACTTGTGAATGATGCATGTGTGGTTGTATGCTTGTATGTTGATGATATGCTTATACTTGGTACAAACATGGATGTAATTAATTCTATTTGACATGAAAGACTTAGGCCCCGTTGATGTGATCTTAGGGATGAAGATTAGAATAAATTTTAATGGATATAGTCTTAGTCAATATCATTATGTTGAATCTGTGCTTAAGAAATATAACCAGTTTGATAGTAAGCATGCTTGTACTCCGCATGATCCTTGTTGTAGACTCAAAAAGAATAACGGTAATGGAGTTTCACAAATTTGAATATTCACGTGTTATAGGAAGTATGATGAATTTGATGAAATGTACGAGACCAGACATTGCTTATGTTGTGAGTAGGTTGAGTAGGTATACATGTAATCCAGGGTAGGAGCATTGGGATGCAATTATTAGAGTGTTAAGGTACTTGAAGTACACTTTGAACTTTTTTTAAAATTATGAGAGATACCCTACAGTCCTTGGAGGATTTTGTGATGCAAAATGGATATCAGAATCAGGGGAGTCTAAGTCTACGAGTGAATATGTGTTCACTCTAGCATGTGGGTTTGTATCTTGGAAGAGTTCCAAACAGACATGTATAGCTCGATCCACTATGGAGTCGGAGTTTATTGCTTTAGATAAAGCAGGAGAGGAAGCCGCTTGGATAAGATGTTTTTTAGAAGATATTCCTCTTTGGCATAGGCCTGTGCCAGCTAAATCTATACATTATGTTAGTCAAGCTGCAATAGCTAATGCTAAAAACATCAACTATAATGGGAAGTCTATACACATTCGTAGAAGACATAATTCCCTAAAACAACTAATCTCAACTGGCGTTATTTCTGTTACATTGTGAGGTCTAAGGAGAATATCGCAGACCCTTTGACGAAAGGTTTGTCCAAGGAGATAGTTAGTAATACATCGAGGGGGATGGGGCTTAAGCTCATTAAATAAACTTTCAATGAAGGATACTCAACCTTGCTGACTGGAGATCCCAAGATCAAGGTTTTGAATGAGACAACTAATTTGTGGTAGGTTAAAGGAAACACTATCAGAGAATTTCATTCTCTGTCCCTTCCCTATGGTGTAGACGTGATAGTGTGGCTGCATGTGAAGGATGACTTTTTATTAAATCTTAATGAGTTTTATAGTTTTAATTTAAGATTGAAGTGGGGTGTAGCAGTAAACACTCTTGATAGAACTCACCTATCTGAATGAGGAAGTGGGACGCTTCATATGAGAATGGAGTTGATTCTCTAGAGCATTCTGAGAAGCGGGATACGTCGAGGGACAAAATGGACACAACGGCCTGAACTTGACAGCACCTAGAGTGATATCACGCGTGGAAGTTATTGATGAACTACACCAAACGATGGCAGTTCAAGACATCGCGTTCACTGTCCATCAAGTAGTTCCGGTAATTTCTCACTAAGCAAATGTTCAAGACCTTATGGACACCTATTGCCTATAGTGGTATTTCTCGCTTTCCGATTTCTGATTTTCATCGAGTTTTCATTCATGTGGGGATTGTTGGAGAAAATGAACTTATAATGTTTTGTTTTTTGGTCTTGGTGGGAATGGATCTTAGGACCAAGGGGTCACTAAGGAAACTAGCTCATTTTCACTTTTGTGAATGAACCTTTAGTCCCACATTGGAGAAACTAAAGATGATTCCTCTCCTTATTACCAAGAAAGTTGCATCTAAGGGAGGGCCCTTAGGGGTTTAGACACTTTTGTGGTTGGGAGAGGACTAAGGCTATGGGATAGTTGGTGCAACCATACTTTTCACACACGCGCGGTGCTTCGCACCGAAGCACGCACGCTCAGGTACGGGTGCGCTTGCACTTGCGGGTGTGGCTGCGGTTGCGGGCTTGGCTGCGGCTGCGGCTGCGGCTGAAGGGCCAACCAAGACTTATCCTTTTTGGAAAAATTGTTTCAAATTATTTCCTTAAAGAATTTAAAAATAAATTAAATTTCGTTTTAATGTGGGGGGCGTCTGACCGGCGAAATTTAAGCTGAATTAAAGAGAGAATAAATTGACCTTTTTAAAACTTTAAGTCCGTGCTCCATGCACGGAATTGAATTCAAACATTCAGTTCGTGCTTCATGCACGGAATCGATTGCCATTAAAACTATTCTCTTCTTCTACCTATAAAAGAAAACGAATTTCTTCATTTCAACTTACTCCAGAAGCAGCTACTATCCTGTCTTCTTTTCCCCTCTTCTTGCTTTGTTTGTGCACTGCTTGTTTATTTCTCTTCCATCTAAATTGTTGTTGAGTTTGTTTGAGGGTGACTAGTATTGTGCTTATACTAGTCATAACGGGCAGTTCTATCCTGAACACATCTTCGATGTGGGGGTATAGCATCTCTCATTTTAAGGAGTACCCGCGCACTATTATGTTAAGGACAATTTGCTGAGTAGGTGGCTTTGTCCATTGTGTGATATCAATTCAGAGATTTCATTAACCTTTACATCTTCTTTTGTTTAATATTTTTTATTGTTGCAGATTCAACAGTACTTACCTGATCAAATAACGTGTAATGTTCAGAATATTGTGTAATAAAATAAAACAATTAAATGGCAAGATAAGCAATAACGACCACTGGTGACATATAATTCCATACTAATCTATGTTTCTGATGAGTTATTTAGTTGAGTCGGCCTTTCACACCACTGTATTAAGTTTGGGTACCAAATTAGGAATACAATATAAGGTTGTAAATAAAACAGATATAATAACCTGAGGTGGTGAACAAAGTTGATGTATAGTCCCTTTGGTTCTCTAGATCACGAATGGAACATGCAAGTTCTGACCCACGTTTTAGTTGTTGCATTGTTGTTAGACTGGTTAAGACACCAACGACATATGGGAAACAACCGCACTGGTTATAAATAAAGTGAATATGTTATCAATTTATACGCGAAAGAAGAACAGATTCTGTGGGGTTACCCGTAAGATAAGTATTTGGGGTACAGGAGTATTGGTCTTCAAAATGTGTGAAAGAAAACTTGTGGTGAGGAATGGATACGGAATCATCAGGAAGAGGTTTTACTCTAGTGTTCCAGTTAAAGAAGGCACAGGTGTCCTTTTGAACAGGACAGAACATTTTGTTTTCGGCGGTTACATTCAGTTGGGTCAGAAAATACAGGTTTCCTTCTTTGAATAGAGGTTCCAATTTCCACAATTTTTAAGGGGATAATTGCGTGCAACGGAATTCTCTATTGAAAGCAACAGAAAAAATCTAGTAAAAAAGTCACTACAGGTATGGTATCAAATGTAAACTCATTTGGTAGTTAAGTTGACATCCCATAGAATAAGATCTAGGATGGATATCTCATTGGTGGTGATCATGTTTTGTATTTGAAGGAAACTATTTAACTCAGTTAAAAAGTTGTATTATGTGTACTCGTGCGGAGGTTACCGTTTGAGAATTTCATCAAACTGGAACTCGTAGTGAAAACTTCATCAGGTCTTCATCTAAATATGAGTTATCGGTTAGTAAATAACATTAGCAGAGCAAGGATAGAATTACCAAATTCAATATTGCAATTAGTATCAGCATCAGACTGGGATTTTGTGTCAATGAATAAGCATCCAGCCTCCTAATGCATATGTATATAAATTCCAATTCTTCATTTTTTTTCCGAAGACAACACATTCGTGAATTAATAAGGTAAAGGTGTGCAGCAAGCATTACCTTCATAAACCTAAAGCTTAAGCCAACAAAGATTTGTGACCATCCTTGACTATGGAAAATGGTAGTATCCTTCCATTGTACTCCTGTATCCATGACCACCTTGTTGCAGAGTATGAATCTGAAATATTCAATCCAAAACTCATACAATCATATTACCCGATTAAATCCCAACTAATTTAAGGAAACATACCCTGCTGCTATTGATTTATTCGCTTTTTTCTGGGTTTTTCTAAGATTATAGTTGTGGGATTGATCATTTATTCGCTAATAATATACGTTCTAAACAATAAATAACCAACCCAAATGATCCATAATTTATCAAACCATTGTATGAGTGTGATCCACCAGCTCCACCCATTTCACCACTAATTTCAATATTCTCCATTAGCCTTTACAGAGATTAAAGCATTCAAATAGTATCCACAGACTCCATATCAAAGTTAATTACACAAATATGAAATAAATTCAATCGTAACTCAGTTTTTGTTTTTTTGTTTTTTTTTTTCTTGTAAAACCAACAGTAAACGAAGAAATACAACCAAAAGATTTGTTCACAATTTCACCGAATAAAAAAAAAAGACCCAGTAGTTTCCAGTATAATGTACACATGGAATGGTAATGGATTAACAAAAGAAAGAATCTAAAAAAAATGTGTATAAGGGGAGAAAAGTACCTTGTATTAAGGGATATTCTTTAGTGTCAGTGAAGTAAGCTTTATTTTCTCTGCTCTTCAATCATACATGTAGTTCAACGCTGTGCATAGACGCTTAAATGTCATGGCTTTGAGGCAGTCGTGTTGTTACAACAGGACATCATCATACATAACTCTATACGGTGGCAGTAAGTACCCAATTTTTCAAGGAGTAGCATATCTCTATCCCAAATGGGATCCTGCTACCTATTCCCTCCTTTGTTATTGTGAAGATTTAGAGAGCCTTCAACATTTACCAACACATCAACCCTACCAATGAAAAGTACATCCCCTAATATAGTTCTGAACATTGTTTGTCTGCTTAGAATACGATGAAAATGCATGATGTTCTCTTCGTTTTCCCAGACTTCGGTCGAATAAGCTTTTCCATGAAGTTGTTCCGCTCATCTTTAAAACCAAGTAATTGCAGATACAACATTAGTGACAACAATACTAACTACAAAAAAGAAAATAGCTATAATAAGTCACACTGTCAATTCTTCCAAATTATCTGCTGATATTACAAACCTGGGAAGATTTTTTGCGAGTAATATATGACAATTACACCATCCTCATTCTCCAACTGAAGGTCACACTTATAATACAGTGTCTCCTCACTATAGTAGAGAGTCCTACCACAATAGATAAAAATTAAAATAAATGCGACAACGTTTTTCATATCCAGTAGACAAAATCTAGAAAGTAAATGTATAGTTAAATCAGTAATGATTTCCATTTGTTTTATTAAGAAGTAATCTGTGTTATGCACCGGGTCGTTATCGTTTTGCGTTGGTGAGCCTTTTAATATGTTACTCTTTATGTCTTAACTAAATAGTAACTTGGATATGATGTTGTAGTTAAAAGGCCAGCTAGGGCTCCTTTCAGGGTTCAAAAAATGTGGTTTGATCACCCTGATTTTATGAGAATGGTGGAGCAATCTTGGCAAGAAGAACGCCATGGTACAGAGGCATACATTTTTATGTCTAAATTAAAGAGACTAAAGGAGACTATGAAGCTATGGAATAGGACAGTATATGGGGATTTTAACAAGAGACTCAAAGCTGCTGAATCTAATTATGAGAATTGTTTGGAAATGTCTGATGAAGACCCGAGTAATGAGCATAAATTAGCTAGTCTGACTGAGGCTAAGAATGTTTTGTCTGCAGCTGGACATGAGTTGGCCATCATGCTAAAGCAAAAGTCAATAGAGACTTGGATTGATGATGGTGATAGTAATACTCGCTTTTTCCATAATTCCATTAGGATGAAGCGGAATAAAGTTGCTATAGTTGAGCTTGTCAATGATGAGGGGGTTGTTTTGACTGATGAGAAGGAGCTAAAGGATCATATCATTGGTTTTTATGAAGGAAAGTTTAATAAAGAATTAACTCACAATGTTCCAAGTCTGTTTGATATTGAACATGGGAGGATTACAGGTGTTGAGGCTGAGCGTATGGATGCTACACTAAGTGATGAGGAGATTAAGCTGGCAGTTTTTCAGCTTGGTGCAGAAAGTGCTCCCGGCCCTGATGGCTTTTCGGGTATTTTCTACCGGCATACTTGGAACATAATTCAGGCGGATTTGGTTGCAGCTATCACTTATTGTTGGAGAGTTGAAAAAACTCCAAATGGTATGAACTCAAGTTTTTAGTTCTTTTACCGAAGGTTGCTGGTGCTAATACTCTCTCGAAGTTTAGACCAATTGGTTTGAGCAACTTTATTTTTAAAATTATCACTAAAATTTTGGCAACAAAATTAGGTGGTGTTTTGGACAATCTAGTTTCTGAGGAACAAGTAGCTTTTATGCAGGGAAGAAATATACATGAGAATATTTGCTTAGCCTCTAAACTGGTAAATGAATTGAAAGTTAGAAGGAAATATGGGAATGTGGGTTTGAAGTTGGACATTACCCAAGCTTTCGATACAGTAAGTTGGGATTTTATTCTTGAAGTGTTCAGGTAATATGGTTTTTCTAAAGATCGGTGTGACTGGGTTCTTAATATTCTTAACTCGGCTAGAGTTTCTGTCTTAGTTAATGGGAATCCATAAGGTTTTTTCAAGGTGGGGTGGGGTTTATGTCAGGGGGATCCGTTGTCTCCACTTATTTTTGTGCTAATTGAAGATGTTATGAGCAGAAACATTACTAAACTTGTTAGGACGGGAAAGTTGAGAACTATGGTCACTCGTAAAGGGTATCTCCGTCTCATTTATTCTTTGCGGATGACATTATGTTGTTTTGTAAGGGAAGTATAAACAGCTTGAAACATTTAAAAAGGATTTTGGGGTTATACCAGCAGGCGTCGGGACAAGAGGTAAAGTAAACAGAAAAGTAAATTATATATAATGATGGCTGTTCTAATGCTAGAAAAAAAAGAATAGCTTTGTCCATGGATGTGACAATAGCTAAGTTTCCTGATCGTTACCTAGGGGTTAAACTAATGCCTGGGATGGTAATAATAGATCATGCTAGGAATGTAGTAGAGAAAATAAAAACTAAACTGGCTGGATGGTTGGGTTCTATGTTGTCGTTCCAAGCTAGAATTGTTTTGATAAAAGCAGTTATAGCTAGTTACTCAATTCATAACATGAGTGTCTATAGATGGCCGTTGAGGATTATTAAAGAGTGTGAAAGGGCTATTCGGAATTTCCATTGGTCTGGTGATTCTTTGAAGAGTAAAAGGATGGTGGTGAGTTTTGAGAAGGTATGTTGTGTGAAGGATAATAGTCTCATATTGTTAATATCCCCATAATTAACTTAAAATATAATATGGAAGGGTCACTCCACTCATTGCCAATTGGTTTTGAGTTGATGCCCGTAGACTTTAACATGGTATCAGAGTCAGGCCCGTAAGAGAGTAAACCCAACGGCTATCCGCACATATAACGGTCCACGTATTAGAGGCCCACAAAGAATACCCACGTGAAGGAGCGTGTGAAAAATAATAGTCTCACATTGCTAATATTCCCATAATGAACTTAAAATATAATATGAAAAGGCTAAATTTTTAAAAACTGATGGAAGCATAGTTGATTACAAGCACAATTCATCTATTCTCTCTGGGGTTAGATGGGTGTATTATATAGTTTTGGAGAATACAGGTTGGATCATAGGATATGGAAGCAATATATCTCTTTGGTTTGATAATTGGATAGGGTGTGGATCTTTGTTCAGCTTGTTGGACTATACTGATACTGAAGTGGAAAGTCGTGAAGCTAAACTTAGTAGCCAGATAACTAATGGAGAGTGGAGTTTTTCAGAAGCAATGGTGAACGTTTTAGCTTACTGTGGATTGGAAGTTGATGAAATGCCATGTATATCTGGCGGTAGGGACACGAGACTTTGGAAGCCGGACAAGTTAGGAAGGTTTAAGGTAAAATCTGCTGTTGAATTTAGACGTAACAAACAATCAACTAGTTTTATTGGAGCTGGTTTGATTTGGCAAAAAATGGTTCATCCAACTGTAGTGGCAGTTAACTGGAAGCTATTGAATCCTCAATGTTGTGCTTGTTGATATGCCTTGAATCATTTGTTTGCCGGAATACTACGGGGAGTCCGAGGGGCAGAGCCCCTCGGCGGTGGTCTCGCTGACCGGTCAGCGAGTC
Organism: Papaver californicum; assembly: GCA_023531435.1. Taxonomy (NCBI): domain Eukaryota; kingdom Viridiplantae; phylum Streptophyta; class Magnoliopsida; order Ranunculales; family Papaveraceae; genus Papaver; species Papaver californicum. The sequence goes on along the minus strand of JAJJMC010005943.1, from coordinate 4,017,754 downwards.
AGGGGTCCAGGGGGCGACGCCCCCGGCTGGGGGGTTAGGGGGGCAGCGCCCCCCGCCTAAACGGTATACGTAATGTATTATGACTGGGATTGTTTTCCGCTTTCTAGTCGAATTAGGGTTTATCTCTTTGCCCTATATATAGGCATACGTTGTACCTAGAGTAAGTATCTTTGGTATTCTGCTCAGTAATAAAACTCTGGTTTCTCTGCCGTGGAGGTAGCTAACGTAACAGTTAGTGAACCACGTTAAATCCCTGTGTTCTTTATTTGTTTATTTGTTCTCGTTTGATCTCTCGTCATAACAGTGCTGCTCAAAACAAATTGGTGGATATGGGTTTTGAGTTGGCTGTTATCTTTGTAAGAATGAAGTTGAAAGCCTTGATCATATTCTTTGGGAATGTTCTTTGGCTAGGCAGTGTTGGAAACTTGGAATTGGCTGGCAGATAACAACGTTTCACTACTACATGAAATGCCACCAGTAAAATACTACCTCTTGGGCCCCTGGAGATAGTAGGACGGTCGTAGACTCTGCTTAATCAATTTCAATCGGATTATTTATATCTGGCCGAAATATCTCTTTGAAGAATTCTCGTTTTACAAGTATACTCCTCTTTGTATAGACCACGTTTGTTTTGTTCCTTGTGAGACTGTGACAGATGAATTCTTTTTAGCATGTTTCAAACATTTTTATGACTTTCAACAGAAAATCTTGCATGCTAATTTGCTCTCGTCATATAATTGTCCGATGATGTCGAAGGCAGAAATAGTTGGGTTCATACTTCATAGTCATTTTTTTTGTCGGTAAATTAAAAGATTTGAATAAAAAAGAAATAAGGTTACAAACAAAGGTGCACAGGAAGTGTTCTAAACTAAAAGAAAAATACAACACAAACAAAAATACTAAACCAAGAGACCCAAAAACAAAAGCCCAAATCAGCAAGATAATGCTCAAAGTCAAAACTAATGCTAGAACAAACCCATCCCAACAAACGACCTAATTTTGAAGTTTGTAAGTCAGATGAGAAGCCATTCACATCTAAACTGTTGCCTCTATCACCAATGTTGCCGTCACCGCTGCCTGTCATTTTACTTCGATCACCACCACTACAGCTGCCACCACCGGCAACAACTCCATTTTCCGTAACCCCTATCGCATAACTACTCCACTGGAAAACCAACTTATACTTCTTTTCTAAAAACCATCATCACCTTTTGCTACCCCATACAACTACACATAAACTGATACTTCCCCTTGCTACCATTACCGCCTCTTGTTACCTGATGCTCCTTGAAAAACCATTACCACCTTTTGCCACCTCATACTACCACACATATATACAACCTGATATTTCTTCTTGCTATTGTTACCTTCTCTTGCTTCCTCATAGATCCATAAACTAACTCATCATAATTCCTCAAAACAACCATTTCCCAAGATTACCGCCACCACCATCATAGAAAACCTTCTTTAAAATCAGTAGCATCGCATCCATATTACCAATACTTACCTTGAAATTAAGTCTCCAAATACATCACAAAGAAGATTTATAACTTCATCTAACCAAGAAGATATAGAAGTTAAAAGAGAAGAAGATTAAACAAAAAAAATATAAAAACTAAAACACTAAGTAAACTTAAAAAGAAAATGAAAATGAGCAAAAGATGAACAAGAGGAGAAGTTCCTTGCTCAGATCTAGTCTCAAAAAACTAGATCCGAGCAAAAGAGGCGGTCGTGAACTGTTACTAGGGTTAGAAAGGGGGAGAAGAGAGAAAAGAGTAGTTGCTTGGTGAGTTTTGAACCAACTAAGGAAAATGCACAAGGTCACTTCATACTTCATAGCACATGCACAAGGAACTGTAGATTTAGATAAAAAGTTGATGTTGGATTTGTCAAAAGTACTACCGTCCCAAGGAACAAAAGATGGAAATGAACAATGTGACTTGCACTTTTTGATGAAGACATTATTGAATTTGCATATATAGTGAAGCACAAAAATCAAACCCAAGCACGATAAACCTCATCTTTCGTCACACGAGATTTGAAGATGGCATGGCGGGAGAGTGATAAGGGTTAAAGGCTTCATCAGTAGAACTAAAACTGTTGAGTTAATGATGAAGAATAGAGAGTGAGATCAAAGGCTTTGTTTTCTCGAATCTGAAGTAGTGCCGTAATGATGAAGAATAGAGAGTGAGATTAACTCAAGCTCAATCTCCATGAGAAACCATTTCATCTCTTTATAATAAAACACACCAGTTATTCAACCGATTGAGTATGGAGCAGATCTGCATCGTTTAAATCGGAAAAATTTCTAGGTCAAAGCTTTAAATGCATTCAGTGATCAGATCTAAAGGTCTTCTACTATGGAATTACAATGAAATTGGAAACAACCCCAGAGCATTTAATTTGTCCGTATAGGCTTTCTGGGTGAAAGTAAAGATTTGCTTCATCAACACTAATTTCTCCCAAATTTCAAGTTCAATAAGCCCTAAAAACTTTATTCTTTTCTAATTTATGCCCTCTTTCTATTTAACCTAATTAGCTTCTTATTTCCAGTTTATGTGTATTTTAATGGAAAGCTAATCTTACCTACCTGCTCTGTTTTGCAGGATGAATCAAAAAGGTAGCATACGCTCCATTAAAAGTTTGGCAAGTTTGAAAATCTCTTCGTATGAAGCTTTTACCCATCGGTCTCTCCAGGTACCTCTTTTCACCAATTCCATAATTGTTCCCTGCTGTCCTTTCATTTTCCTATACTTCTTTAGCCTTTTGCTTAGCTATCCGGCAACTGTGCATAGGACAGCTGATAGCAACCCATCTCCATACCCTGCCAACTTCTCAATTTTACATCAAAATTTTCCAATTGACAAAAATCAATCAACTCATAACCATAGGCCAACCCGCTCTTCCCAATCTCCCATACCTTATCCCTGTACTCTTTACTGCAAAATCAAGTTTAAATGGCCTTTTTCACCTCTTCTCATCCCTATTGTCCAATGTGACACTCTATACCTTGGAAATTTCTTAGCCTACAAGAGCTATATCAAAAGTAAACTCATCCTCTGCAGCTCCATAGGCCTCAACCTCACAAAATTGGGAGGAACTGGAATGAAAAACAAAGGCATCCCCTCTGAGGAAAATGCAATGCAAGAAGACTCATCAGTAAATAGATTCCAAGCCAGAAAAAATCACATTATGGAAGCTATAGGAAGTTATGAAAAAGGAAAGAATATAGCCAGGCTTTCGGATGGAAAAGAAGAGGAGCATGTCATTATAAACAATGAACTGTCAAGAGATGAAAAAAGAAGGAGGAAATGACGATGTTAATTGGATCCTCTCAGTAATGGAGAAAATTATTGCTGAAGAAAACAGGCAGCGTAACCCAAATGACCTTAAAACCTGCATCACCCCTATTTCTCACAACCCGAATAGCAGTGAAGAAGAAGAGATTTTCAAACATTCAAACAGTGGAACCGCTACCTCATTGCTTCATCCAGGCAACCAAACAGAGCAGGTATCCCCCTTTCCCTTCTCAAATTACATACATTAATCAACCCTGAATCTCAATGTTATCTCTGGGAGTCTATTTTCATTAATCTCCAAAATTATAGTAACTTCATCCTGCACCATAACAATCATAAGATCAGAATTTACTGCATCCATCTCAGTCTTTATATAAATGGTAGGAACTACAAGATATGGGCTATAATTTCGGGTCTTATTGTTAGTAATTTCCTCATTCTTCACAGTCAACCTAAGAATCTAGCTAATCATCCCATCTCGGAAGTCATCAATTTTGGGAAATTTGAATTTTATCGGCTTTCTATTAGGAGTATCAGCTCCACATCCGATTCTCAGAGACATTCAGGCAAGAGTTGCTTGACTCCCGGGATCCTAGTCAGTATTTTCCGGAGGCTTTGAAGCCCAGTTCCATAACACTCTTACCCCAGGAGTTAAAGGTGGTCAAAAACAACAACAGGGGACTCCCAAGAAATCCCAGAAGAGGGAATCCACAATCATCAGCCCACAACCAAAGCCATTTACGGCCATTCTAGAAGTCCAGTTTCTTTGCATAACACAAAAAGCTCGGTTAACTTCTCCCAAGCCCAGTTCAAGAAAACCAAATTTATCCTGCTCATACAAGCCCAGCTACAAAATCATCCCACCTCTCTTTGGTCCCATACCCACAAAGCAGACTCCCCTTTCAAGTATCTTCAAAATCATCCCACTTTTCTTTGGTTTCATACCCACAAAGCAGACTCCCTTTTCAAGTATCGTACTAACAGTGCGTAAATCCATAGTAAATGTCACTCTAGTGGATATAGTATTAGGGTCTTATTAGTGCAATCGGATTTTTTTTCCAAAAATATGCATATGCATGTCTGTTCATATTCCCGAAAAAATTTGTGTTAAAAAAAAGGTCATTAGTAATCATAAACTAATAGTAAAGTATTGGACCCCTAAGAACACCCATCATAATAAGCAAATTAAGCCTAATCAGTTTAATTATGATAGCCAGTTCCTAGGTAGCCATAGGATCCCCATAAAATTAAAAATAATTCATCCCTCCTTTCTAACAACTAATCAAATGAAAATTCTCTCTTGGAATTGCCAAGGTCTAGGAGGAATAAAAACAAAACAACATCTGAAAAACACAATCAGGCAAATAAACCCGGATATCATCTTCTTATCCGAAACCAAAACCAATGAGGAAAAAACTCGAAATCATCTTAGGACCTATAGTTATCCCAATACCTGGGCTCAATCCTCGCGAGGCCTCTCAGGGGGTCTGTCACTTATGTGGAAAGATAACCTTGATACTAACCTATAATGTCAGAAACTTGGTTAATCTTAAAATAAAAACTAGTCCAAATGAAGAAGATACCTACATAACTTGCATGTATGGTGAAATCATTTATGGCCCCCAAAAAAGCCCAATGGGAGCATATTCTGGAAATGAGTAGAGACATTGAACATCCCTGGATTATTCTGGGTGATCTCAATTTAACCCTTTCATCGGAAGATGCGAGCAATCTTTTGGAAGATTCGGACTGGCTGTATAATCCCTTTCCTGCCATTGTCCAAGCTGCTGGTCTCATCGAATTAAAACACTCCGTCCCAAATTACACTTGGTCTAACAAAAGGGAAAAAGAAAATTTGATTCTAAAAAGACTTGATAGAGGTCTTGTTAACCAAGAATGGGAATCTCAATTCCCATCTTCTATCATTCAAAGCCTTCCTTGCATAGGGTCGGACCATAACCCTATAGTGCTAGACACCAAGGTAACTCAAAAGAAGTTAAAACCTTATTTTAAATTTTATGAATGTTGGCAAAAAGATGAAACCTGTAAAACTACTATAGCTGAGAGATGGCGTACAACTGCTCTAGGTTCAGAGCCATACTCTGACCCAAAAGCTAAAAAACACTAAAAATGCTCTTCAGAGATGGAAAAAAACTTCTTTTTGCAAAATTGAAGAAAAAAATGAAGTATTAGGGAATAAACTTTTGGCCTTAAGGGACAGCACCAGAGATAGTGACAGAAAAATTCAAAAAATTCTGGAAAACGATCTTGAATATTGGTATGATATTCAAGAAAGTTTCTGGATCCAAAAATCGAGGGAATATTTCATCAAAGATGCTGATAGAAACATAAAGCTTTTTCATGCTATTACAAATCACAGGAAAAAAAAAACAATATCGTTAATATAAAAGATAAGAATGAGCTTTGGGTCAATCAAAGGGAAGATCTTGAATTTCTCCTTAATTCGCA
>JAJJMC010005943.1:3987452-4001986 GCA_023531435.1 Papaver californicum | reverse complement strand
CCATGTAAACACTCATGAGAATATATGAAAAACATTCATCTAACACTGCACTTGTGTTGACAAAGAAAGTATCAAGCAGTCAGATATTCACTCGTGCATATTACATCCCACGGTTAATACACATAATGCAAATTATTCCCTCTGTTATATGAAGGCGTTGAAAGTAGTAGTTATTCGCATAAACAGAAGAAGAAAACACAGAAACAAATAACTAATTCTGTGGGAAAGATTCTAGAGAGGAAAAAAATAGGAAGGGAATAAGAAAGAAACAGACAAGCGCTTTTTCTTTTCTTTAAGAGTGAAAACAGAGAAGTGTTTCAGCGATGTTAATGGCAAACGATATGATTACAGTCGATCCAAAAAGCGGTTTTTGTGAATCGAGTTCGATTTTTTATAGTAATCGAAAACAATTACTTCTACCTTGTAATGAAAACTTAGATATTACAACTTTCATTTCTTCAAAAGTTCACAGAGGAAAGACTGCATATATTGATTCTTCGACAGGTAAAGCCTTAACATTTTCCCAATTGTGGAAAGCTGTTGATTCAGTATCTTCCTTTCTTTCGATTGACTTAAAGATACGTAAAGGTGATGTAATTATTATTCTTTCTCCAAATTCTATATATTTCCCTATAATTTGTCTCTCAGTTATGTCTCTTGGAGCTATCAGCTATCATTACTACAACGAATCCACTCAACACAGCTCAAGAAATCGATAACCAAATCAACGATTCAAACTCCATTCTCACTTTCACTACTCAATCTCTTTTACCCAAACTCGCTGCTACTGATCTTCCAGTCATTCTTATCGGAGGAGATTCAACTCCAGTTACCCGATCCTTATTAGCAACTACTAAACATTTAATCATTATATCATTGGAAGAAAAGATGGAAAAAGAACCGAGCCGATACCATTTTAAAGAACGTGTTAGTTTGGACGATACCGCGACATTATTTAACTCGTCAGGAACAACCGGAGTAAGTAAAGGAGTAATTTCGTCGCATGGAAATTTGATAGCGATGGTTCAAACTGTATCAAATCGGCTGAAGGATTCAGATGGAAGCCAGACATATGTATGTACTGTTTTGATGTTCCATATCTATGGTTTATGTGCATTTGCGTCAGGATTATTAACATCCGGATCAACTGTTGTAGTTCTTTCCAAATTTGAAATCGATGAAATGTAGTCAGCAAGTTGAAAGATTTAGAGCAACATATTTACCTTTGGTGCCTCCGATAGTAGTTGCACTCTTTAATAATGCTGACAGTATGCGGAAGAATATGATTTGAGTTCGTTAAAAACAGTTTTATGTGGCGGTGCCCCTTTAAGTGAAGAAGTAACTGAAGGGTTTGCAGAGAAATACCCGAATGTTTCAGTACTTCAAGGATACGGGTTGACCGAAACTACAGGAATTGGAGCATCCACAGATTCGTTAGAGGAGAGTAGAAGGTACGGTACCGCTGGGTTATTGTCGCCAAGTATGAAAGCCAAGATTGTTGATCCGGAAACAGGTACAGCTTTGCAAGTAAATCAAACCGGCGAACTTTGGGTTCGTGGTCCTACTGTTATGAAATGAAAGGTACGGAACGAAAATTACTTTTAAATCCAGCAATTAAAATTATTTCGCTTTATATGGATTTAGCAACCTCTCCTAATTGGATAATCCTGCAGCAGCCGAAAGGCCTAAACTCTCAACTGCTGAAAAACTCAAGGGCGACATTGACTTCTATTTTACTTTTTTTTTTTTTTTTTTTTTTTTTGTCTTCTCAGTTCTTTCCTAGTGGCTTACTTGGGCCACCGAATAGTTAATCTAGATACACGGCTGGCTGAGTGGCTGACATTAGTCATGAAACTAGAATTGTTGACTTCTTGTAGACAAACGGATCCAAAGACAGCCACATTAGATATTTAACATATGCAGCACACGCGGTATAGGCAACTTTTGGACCCTTGTAGGATATTTTAGGTTGTCGAGACACGAGCCCAAGTATATACATACATGATTAAAAGACATTTATGTTGCTGGATCTTATTTTTTCCGTTTCTGTTATGACAGAGGTCACCTGTCAAAAATGATTCTCATCCAGTGACTAAGTTAAGCTCGTGATATCAAATGTTTATCCATAAATCTCTCGGGTTACATGAAGGCTACTTATATTCTAACTACCAACTTTCGCTTTGTTTGCAGGTTACTTAAGTAACATGGAAGCTACCATATCCACATTAAATTCTGAAGGATGGTTAAGAACAAGTGATAGCTGCTATATCGACAATGCTGGTTATATTTTTGTGGTTGATAGGTTGAAGGAGATGATCAAATACAACGGCTATCAGGTGAAACATTGAAATATAACATCATAAGACCAGTCATAATCATATACCAACAGATTCAGTATACATTTGTTTTATACATAATATGTTGCTAAACTTTTGAATGTCTACACTTGTTAGGTTCCTCCTGCTGAACTTGAGGCCGTGTTGCTTACTCACTCAGATATTTCAGATGCTGCCGTTATCCCGTAAGACTTCACTTTTTTCATTCTTTCATCTATTGGAAATAAAGTGATAAACTAAACTTGGATACTTGACGATTTTGATCTTTTTAACTGCTAATGAGGTCGCTAGTACTATACAAGAATTAAATTAGGATTGGTAGTCACTCTCAGAGACATTTACAAACTAACAAAAATGTTTGTCCAATTAACAGATTTCCAGACAAGGAAGTAGGCCAATTTCCCATGGCAAATGTGGTTAGAAAAGCTGGAAGTAAACTGACAGGAACTGAAATCATGGAGTTTGTAGCGAAACAGGTAAATACGAGATAGATGAACTTATCCAAGCAATTATTGTGGTGATCTGCTATCAGTTATCAACTTATAATCATAAGCATTCTATTACTGCTATTTTCAGGTAGCTTCATACAAGAGAATTCGAAGCGTTTCAGTTGTGTCGGCAATCCCAAAAAATCCATCAGGGAAAATTTTAAGGAAGGATTTCATTAAGCTTGCAACCTCCAAGCTTTGAAATAGTTGGGTTCTGAAGCAATCCAATGGGTTTATAAATTTAACCTGGGGTTTCCGTACAAGATCCAACAGTTGTCAATATGTGTATGTAATGAAATGCACATCATTAAGTGCTTCGTAAGGTTCAATAAGAAGTTTCGATGTGTAGTTGATGAAAATGGAATTCTGTAACAGTTGATGTGCTAAGAGCAATTCATTACGTATCTGTGACTTTTTCTTTTGTGTGTGTTATAAATGCCGTGCTACAAGGAAAAATATGACTACGTACTAGGATTAAGTACTCTCGGAGATGACTACATAACAAAAATGAGGTAAGTTCAGAATGAAAAAAAAAATCTTAACTTTCTGACACAATTTTACATTGACAATGGTAAAAGCATTCTTCTTTTCTTCTTCCCGGCTAGTCTCATTTGTTTCCAGATTTTCATGCAGACAAGTAACAGCATAGTAATGCATATTAAGATAAAGGCAAGTTGCATGTACCTAAAATATAAAGACACTGCTGAAAAAACTAGGAACGCAAGAATAATTAGCTCCCACGCAACAGATATCAGCACATCCACCCTGCAGTCATAAAAGGAAAAAAACCAACATAAAGTAATATGAAGTAAGATGTACATACCGAAACAAATTTAAGAGACATGCTAAAAAGTTAAAAGTCATAAATTATGAGTCTGTTGATCTCTTCGTTTTATACAAAAAATAATGCAAGCGAACTTTTCCAAGGATCACAGACAAACTATTTAAGGGTGTTATGTTTTCCATTTACTCGAAGAACTCGTAACGAAACCGAGTCCTTCTATTTCGCCCCTCTGTAGAATTGGTAGTCTGGTGTAAAACTCATAAATATGTCACCATCAATCATTTCCAAACTACCCAGGTAAGAAATCCTGATGCTAAAGAACTCCAAATTGTTCAAATGGGTTCAATCTTACTCCTTTTCTAATTTTTGAGTTTCTTTTCAACCTTTGACTATGGTCCTTTAATCGTTTTTACACATACTTGGGATGCCACCTTTGCCCAAATAAACACTCCATGTTTACACTTAAAAGAAGTTTAAACACATATTTTAACAAATTTAGGAAAATTATGATCTGTTGCAGTCCTGACATACCTAACCAGATCTTTGTTATTTTGATCTATTTTTTTTACACTATACCAGATATTTCAGACCTCTAAATATGATTCTTTAACATGGTGCTGATGATTATCCAGCATCGTTTACTGTTCTCAGTGGGCACTTCATCAAGATGCTTTTGAAGCTTTCAACCTATTGTTATTGGAATGATATCCTTATATCCTTATAGGTCGAAATTCCTAATAGCATATCTCGGGCTAAAGATATGTGAACTACCCCCAAACCACTAGGACTCCTATGTCTTCGTATAACAGTTTTAGAGCTCAAATGAACGACACAACTCATTTTGATGCTTATCATTTGTATATAAGATTTTGCAACGTTCATGCTCTGTGATAATAAACCATCCCTTAAGAAATTTTGAGAATTGACCTAGATGATTAACCAAACACATGGTTCCTAAATCATTCCTATAACCATTTCTAGATTCTTGATTGTGTTTAACGATTGTAGTTAAGGCATGGTACAGTGATTTTCTTCCACCAATAACAACTCTCAAATTTCACATAACAAACAACACAGATCACATGAAAATAGTATAAAGTCAATTAGCAGAAAACATGATGAAATCACATAAACTAAATTGGGCTAATTACGAGATCTCCCAAAACAAAAACTTAACAATTCTCAATTGGGCTAAAAGATAACATGACTCGTACGGTTAATTGAACATATCAGACATTAAAATCTACGATTTAAGTTCGATATATGATGAATGAGAAGAAAAGTGAAACTGAGTAAAACATAAAAAACCCTAATTTAGAATTTCGATTATGCAATTAATGTACCTTGAAGTTGAATTGAGATTAGCGACAGAAGTAAAGAAAGAAACAGATGCCCAATCATGTTTAGACCGTATTTGATATTCTCTAAGTTGTTCAGCAAGTTTCGAACGAGTAATCATTGCTCTCTCTCTTTCAATTTCCCTCTTTACTACTACTTTCTCTAATTATTCAAAATTGAAATTCTTTGTTTCCATAAAAACTTGGAAAATCGTGGAATTGAAGATGAAGAAGAAATGAATGAGAACGACAGAGAAAGTAGGAGAGAACTTCGAATTTTGTGTCTGGTTTCCTTTGTTCATTTGACATACCAAAAGTTGGTGTCAAACTCATTTGTACGATGTAGTTCTGTACCACTCCGTGGGATGACGCTGGGCATCAGGACTATCTAGAGTTCTTGGCTTTAAATAGAAGTCCTAATTTGCACAATTACTATAGGGACGGATACCGACACTAGTGGGAAGAGGTACCAGTCCATAAATCCTGTGATCAGAATTGTTTTGTATTATATGGATTGGTACCCTGCTAGTACTGGCACCCCTTTAGCAATTGTGCAAATTAGGACTTCTATTTAAGAGACATGCTAAAAAGTAAAAAGCCAAAATTATGAGTCTGTTGATCTCTTCGTTTTATACCTAAAATAATGCAAGCAAACTTTTCCAAGGATCACTGACAAACCATTTAAGGGTGTAACGTTTTCCATTTACTCAAAGAACTCATAAACAAAACCGAGTCCTTCTATTTCGCCCCTCTGTAGAATTGGTAGTCTGGTGTAAAACTCATAAAGATGTCACCATCAGTCAATCCCAAACTACCCAGGTAAGAAATTCTGATGCTAAAGAACTCCAGATTGTTCAAATGGGTTCAATCTTACTCCGTTTTTAATTTTTAAGTTTCTTTTCAACCTTTGACTACGGTCCTTTATTCGTGTTTACACATACTTGGGATGCCACCTTTGCCCAAATAAACACTCCATGTTTACACTTAAAAGAAGTTTAAACACATATTTTAACAAATTTAGGAAAATTATGATCTGTTGCAGTCCTGACATACCAAACCAGATCTTTGTTATTTTGATCTTTTTTTTTACACTATACCAGATATTTCAGGCCTCTAAATATGATTCTTTAACATGGTGCTGATGATTATCCTGCATCGTTTACTGTTCTCAGTGGGCACTTCACCAAGATGCTTTTGAAGCTTTCAACCTATTGTTATTAAAAAGATATCCTTATAGGTTGAACTTCCTAATAGCATATCTCAGGCTAAAGATATGTGAACTACCTCCATACCACTAGGACTCTATGTCTTCGTATAGCAGTTATAGAGCTCAAATGAACGACAAAACTCATTTTGATGCTTGTCATTTGTATATAAGATTTTGCAATGTTCATGCTCTGTGACAATAAACCATCCCTTAAGAAATTTTGAGAATTGACCTAGATGATTAACCAAACACATGGTTCATCCTAATACCATTCCTAGATTCTTGATTGTGTTTAACGATTGTAGTTCAGGCATTGTACAGTGATTTTCTTCCACCAATAACAACTCTCAAATTCACATAACAAACAACACAGATCACACAAAAGATAATATAAAGTCAATTAGCATAAAAGAATGACGAAATCCCATAAACTAAAATGGGCTAATTATGAGATCTCCCAAAATCAAAACTTAACAATTCTCAATTGGGTTAAATGATAACATGATTCACACGGTTAATTGGACGTATCAGACATTAAAAATCTACAATTTAAGTTAGATATACGATTAATGAGAAGAAAAATAAAACTGAGTAAAACATAAAAACCCTAATTTAGAATTTCGATTAAGTAATTAATGTACCTTGAAGTTGAATTGAGATTAGCAGTAGAAGTAAAGAAAGAAACAGATGCCCAATCATGTTTAGACCGTATCTGATATTCTCTAAGTTGTTCAGCAAGTTTCGGACGAGTAATCATTGCTCTCTCTTTCTATTTTCCTCTTTACAACTACTCTCTCTAATTATTCAAAATTGGAATTCTTTGTTTCCATAAAAACTCGGAAAATCGTGGAATTGAAGACGAAGAATAAATGAATGAGAACGACAGAGAAAGTAGGAGAGAACTTGGAATTTTGTGTCCGGTTTCAAAAGTACATTTGTTCTTTCCTTTGTTCATTTGACACACCAAAAGCTGGTGTCAAACTCAATTGTACGCTGTACCACTCCGTGCCCGTGGGCTGACGCTGGGCCTCAGGTCTATCTAGAGTTGAGGCCCATCTAAAGTTCTTGGCCTTGAATAAAAATCCTAATTTAGAACGATTTTTTTGGACCTCCGAATTTGAGGGGACCATCTTCCCCATTTTGATTAGATCATTAGGAAGTAATTCTTAGCCCCCTATCCATATATTTATATCAATGGCCAAAGTACCTTTATTTAGTTAGATTAGTTGATTGTTAGTTTAAGATTAGATTAGATTAGTTAGATAAAACATTTGAGTTAGAGAATTAGAACTAGTGTGAGGGAGAAGAAAAAAGAGAAAAAGAGTTTTTGAAAAAAAAAATGAAACCTAGGTTTGGTGATTCTTAAGTTCAAAATGAATGATTCTATTGCAAAATCAGAGGAATTGAAACCTTGAAACCTTGAAACCATATAAGAAACAAATTATTCGTCAATCTTCACAACGATCCGATGATGCATAATTTGTTAGATGGTGAATGTGTTTTTCCCCAAACCCAATCTCAACCCAAAATTAGGGTTTTACGATATTAACGAGACCACAACGAAGAATATAAAGATTATAATTGTTGGGATACTCGGGTATAATTGTTAATGTATTTTGTTGTTTGAATTGGCTTAAATTTGGTGAAAATGTAAACTTTTATGTCTGAGATTCGGCAAGCACGCTAACAGTTCGGTTAGGATAATAAAGAACAGGTAGCCGAACTTTGAGTTCATGGAGTTAATGGAGTTGTGGACTAAGTTCGGCTACATTTTGGGTGAACCAGTGTAATATTCGGCTAGTTCGATTCCAACTTATTCCTAGCCGAACTATTAGTCAAAACTATTGGTGTATCCGAACTTAGCTGGTAGTAGTACTAACTTTAGTAGCCGAACTTAGATGTTCGGTTAAGTTGGAAAAGATCTACCTATCCGATCTTTTTATTCGGTCAGGACTTGAATAGCATTTCTAACCGAATATTTTCATGTTTTGCATATCTTTGAATATTTGTCAACCGAACAATGTGATTCTAAATCAATCTTTTTGTTTGGTGAGGTCTATAATAGGATTTTCTAACTGAAGTTGTTACCAAAAGTATTTAAGTTAGGGGTGAAGTTCTAGTAGAAACCAAGATACAAAGTACAGAATATTTTATTGAAGGAAAACAGATTACATTGAACGAAACGAATTACAATGAAGGAAAAGACCTAACATACTTCATAACACTACACTCGATCGAATATTTATAATACATCGAAGTACGAGACATTTTGATCCAAAACTTGATAACATGCATAATGCCTGAATTTTTTGCCACCATTCTTCTTATATTTGGCTTCAACATGAGTTGTCTGAAAAAGAAAATCAATAATAAGTTAGTATTATATTAAAAATCGGATTTGATTAACAATCTAATCGATATATACTTAATATTTCATCACTTCCGAGCTCCGGATAAAAATCTTTCATGTCGTCTGAATTTGTTCTAAGAAAACAACATCGATCGTAGAGTATTTCGAATCTTTAATTCACGTTTGTTATTGATCTTGATTTTTTATTTCCGTCTAACGTCACAAAACCCCAAAATACCTGATTCCAAAAACGATTCAAGGATTGATATGTGTTGATGTTTAATTGTTCGCCATACTTTATGACCGTCGTCCACGCGTGAACCACGACAAAATCTTCTTTGGTGGTGAAATTTAATACCCATTTTTTTATTTTTGTGGGATGATGAAGAAATGAGAAAGTATTTAAGAAGTGTGGGGATATTTTCTTGAGAGAAGTTTGAGTATTATTTGTAAAGAGAAGTGTGAGGATATTTTTAGTGGTAAGAGTTGTTTTTATAGGTCATAGAGACCCAACAACTAGTGTATGTACCCAAATTTTGAGAAGCTAGTCGTTGGCTAAAGGTTCTAACTGGTCATTTTTGAAAAATAATGAAAGTTCGGCTAGAAGAAGCTGTTATCGACATAGCCAAACTTTCAAAATATCAAAGAATTGTATCAAAGTATTAGGTTTGGAAAGCTCGATAGGCTTTAATAGTCGAACATTTAGGTGGTATGTTATTCTACCTGAACCACATCGATTATTACCAACAGTAGTTAGATTAAATCTAAAGGTCTAATACCAACACGCTAAAAATAAAATTTCATAACATTTTTCATTGAAGGGAACAAGATTACAATAATATTACAATAAGGGAAAAGACATAAAGTTGATAAATTAGACATAAAAAATTAAACTCGAAAATAAAAGTCCATTGCCATCAAAACATCATAGAATTCTTGATCCAATTTTTTCGCCAAAGATTTCCTTATAACGGACCTTCGAATTTCAAAGCATAGTTGAAAGGAACTTAGTTGAGTTGTATTTTCTTCACTGTTGATGGTAGGATACATTCGCTTGGTTACCACCATAACTGATCTAAAACTTTCACATCGATTGTATAGTAATTCGAATCTCTCCTTGATGACTGAAAATGATCTTCTATTGACATTGCCCTCTAATGCGACAAAAAAAAGAAATACACAGTTCTAGAAAATATCCGAGGGTCGAGATAAGTAAATGTTCGGGTCTAGATTATGTTGTGTGGTCGACGGCCAAGAGCGAGCTATTGCAACATCTTCTTTGGTGGTGAATTTAATAGACATGTTTTTGTTTTTTTGGTATGATGAAGAAATAAGAAACAATTTGGGAAGTATTGGGAATGTTTGTAGAGAAAAGTTTGGGTATTATTTGTAAAGAGAAGTGTGAGGATATTTGTTGTGGTAAGAGTTGTTTTTATAGGTCATAGAGACCCAACGGCTAGTGTATGAACCCAAATTTTGAGAAACTAGTCGTTGGCTCAAGGTTCTAATGGGTCATTCTCAAAACATAATGAAAGTTCAGATAGAAGAAGTTGTTATCGATATAGCTGAACTTTCAAAATATCAAATAATTGTATCAAAGTATTAGGTTTGACAAGCTCGATAATAGGATTTAATAGCTGAACTTTTTAGTTCAAAATCAAAACAAAACGTTCGGCAAAGTGGAAAATTATAATGCTAGACGAACCTTTCTATGTTTTTCTAAACTTACGTTGTTTTTAAAACGAACATACGGTTTTTATAAAATAGCTTTACAAACCGAACTTTTAAGCCGAACTTACAAAATGCATTAACTAAAGATTCAAACCAAGTTAAACCAAGTTACGAAGCAACGTCAAATATAAACCAACTTACAAAATTTGTATCATCTAATTGTACTAAAATGCAAACATACTTAATTGATAACTAAAATATTTTAAACAATGCATTTTTCCAACGAGTGCGACCAACTCTTTTACCAAGTCCAAGTTCAGGACCTTGTTCTTTATCGGTTTGGGTCTCATCTCCACTTGGTTTCATCCTAGTACCAGCTGCCGCACTTGAACCTTCTCCTTGTTGTCGACTCCTCTTGGGCGCATTCGTCTTGCTCGGCTCCACCTCATTGTTCGATATGACTTTCTCACATTCGTTGTAAAGGGATATTTGTTCTTCAGTTGACATAGGGTCTCCCGTGAATTTCAGCCATCATTTTCCTCAATGGCTTCCTACCCTCCTTAAAAATACGTTATGTTAGATCAAATACGTTTAAATCATAAAGAGAAGAACTTTATTTACCACACTCTCCAACGCCTTCGCCACATCTTCCCACAAGTAGGCGTCTTCCCGGTTTCAACTCCCTTATTATTCGCTTTCGCCTTCTCCGCCTTAGCTTGTTTACCTCTATTTATAACATAGGGATGAGTAATACCTAGATACCAATCCATGTACCCTTCTCCATAGGCACTTTGAATACCCTCCTCCAAACATATACACTCATCTTCATCAATAATGTATTCATCCATGTTGTTCCACATCTTTGACGTTGGTGGTGGCTCATGTATGGGCTTAAAGAAATTGGTGGTGTTCTTTGTACCCCTCTTTATCAATATAAAGTTTTCGTTCTCCATGGTTGGTATATTCTGCACAAAATATGGTGAAATACTCTTCGAGGGTTGTACATCGAGTAACCGCCAGGAAAGAACTATGGCCCGTAGTAATCCGCGACTGGCGAAATCTCAATCTTATCAAAAGAGTAGGAGGTGAAAAACTACTTCATGCTCTCCCAAATCATCCAACACTCTCCTCGTGTATGGAAATCGATTCTCTGTAGCCTTCATCTGTGTACGCTTGAACTCGTACTATCCGGCCGTCGGCTGCCCACCAAGCCACCTTTCTTCTTATCATCCAACTTCAATACAAGGAAGTGGTCGTACACCCACACCTAAGGGGGGAAAATCAAGTTTAAAAAAAGTTCGGTTAGAACAAAAATTCAATTTTCAACCCAACATAAGAAAGTTCGACTACATATAAAGATTCATCAATCATCTTTCTACAAAATTTATGGGTATGGGTATGTCAAAGATTACCTAAAAGAGAGTGTAGTAGCCTCCGATTTGTAAACTGTTAATCCGATTAGCGGTCCTAAGTTGGTCTTGAAGGAACGCAAGGACCGCAATGCCTCAAGAGTAATCATTGACCTATTCGAGGGGATGCAAAAGCTGAAGAAAATTGGCATCTACCATGTTTCCAGAAGTGTCAGGAAAGATAAGGCTGCCTAGATGATACAACAAGTAAGCGGTGAAATGTTGCTTAATCTTGTCCTCGTCCATCACCAACTCTTCTCTCTTTACGTTCTTTCTTGTCCCTACGAATTCCCTCTTCAAAACGACCAACTTGAACTTCCTCGGCTTCTTCAACGGACGACCCTTGCCATCGATCTCAATTAACTCCATACCAGGTTTAGGCTCCTTAACAGCGCGTCTGAACTCCACCTTGGTCTTACTTCGTCTCCATCCTAGCGTCTTTTCCGCTAAAACTTCTAGATCTGCAAAACTCATCTTAGCTTGATAGCCTTCAGAAACACGTTTTCCATCCACTCTGAGACCCGTGATCCTGCATGTCATCAGGAGTGATACATATCTCGCCAAATGGGAGGTGCATGGTATCCGTCTCTGGGTAGAACCTCTCGGAAAACGCTGAGATGATGACACTATCAAACTCGGCGTGTGCATAAAGGATAACAAACCACAAAATACAAGTTTTGACTCTCTCCACCACTTGTTCACACTCATCCTCTATATCCCATAAAACCGCCTTCTGGCGTCTCAAAAATCTAGTCGCATTATTATGATCCTATAAAATTAACATAATCATTGACTAACTAACACACAAGAAAACCGTAATTAAGAGAGCATAAGTCGGAAAAAATATATATAGTTAAGATTCAATACCTTTGTCGAGTAGATTTTGACAGACCATGAGTATTTGTAGTCGAACAACATTTCGCCTCCATCTTCTGGCATACCATGAGGTGGGTTAGTAGTAGTTAAACACAACTTCATATCAGGAATATGTGTATATCTAGCACAAGGTGTCTTAGGCGTCTTTCTTCTCTTTAACAACAAAAATAGAAAGATTTTGTTGTGGATCTTCCTCTTCCTCTTCCAATCATCTTCTTCTTCCTCATCCTCAACTTCATGTTCTATCTCTTGGTTCACTTTAAGGATTACAACTCTCGGTAACGACCCAGATATCTTTGTAGCTTTAGTTTCACGCTTACTTGCCCCTATGTGTTTACCGTGGCGAGGGGTTGGAGTTCTAAAATCTTCCACCATTGTCTGTTTGGCTTTACCTTTCGACTTTCCCCTGAAAACAAAACAAAGACTACTTAACTAAATTCGAATAACAAAGCATGAAGTTGGATTAAAAAACAAAAACTTCGGCAAAGAATATCACACTATCGATTTAACCAAACAAAAAGTTCGGTCAACAAACAATATGTTCGGCTAGCATACATCATACTATTCCAAAAACAGTGTAATGTTCGGCTGAATTTTATTTTTTTTAAGGCTAGTTGAACTTTAGTTTACATTTTGGACTCGAAAGTTCGGTCAACAAAAAAAATGTTCGGCTAGCATACATCCAAATCACCTAAAAACAATGTAATGTTCGGCTGAGAACAAAAAATTGAATTTGACCGAACTTTTTTTTCCCATTTTAGAATAAAGAATTCGGTTGAAAGGATAACTATCGATCTAACCGAACTCCTAGCTTTTGTTCTCAACTAAGAAGTTCGGTTTCAAATTATTGAGAAACCAAAAATTCGGCTAGCAATTTTTTTTTCTCAGCCGAACTGTTCTTGGTGTTTTTGAGAAACAGAAAGTTCGGTTTTACAAATATTATGTTCCTAGCCGAACAATTTTCTGAAACTACATTTTGAACCCTAAATATCATGATTTCTACTGAATCGACAATAAAAAACGCATGCAATTGAAGGCGTTTGTCGGGAATTACCTTCTAATTTGCATGTTGGAAGAATCAGGAATTCTCTCGTTGAGGGATCGATTTTTGGTTGAATAACCATCTCTTTAACTTCTTCTTGATTTGGTTGATTCGCTTGATTTGTAATCGTCGTAATCCCAAGATTAGGTCATACATCTCTACTACATTGTTGAACATGAGTCATTTGTAAAAAAAAAGATTAATCGACGATGAAATTCATTTATAAATCGACGATTAATCGTTTATGAAAGATGAAGAGGGAAAGAGGAAAAGGAAATCAAAAGAAAATTTGGTTAGGAAATAAGAAAGAAAAAAATAAAATAATTTTAAAATTATATTTTATTAGATTCTCGCCCATGCTTTGCACAGACCTAATTTAACTTTTAATACCTATGTCAACTCAATAATTAAAAATTATACTCATATTAAAACAAGATTTAAAAATTATCAAGAAATATTGCATTTACACGTTACACAAATGCTATAAGGAGGATAACAATATTGGTGTTAATTTTGGGGTTCCTAACAGAAGATAGTGTAGTATTTATATTCATTAGGTACACAACCAAAGAGAAATGCAAAATTAAAGATACAAAAGTAATTTAATTTGCAGTAACATCGACTTCAATTTGATTTGATTTCTCTATCCCAATCTTTTTGTCACACATGGAAAGGGAGTTTGAGAATCATTTATATACCAGTTAAAATTCTAATGTTGAAACGTAAAAAAGAATAAAATAAACAAACTAATAAAATCAAATAGGCATTGATTTGTTATTTCCTTGGTGGGGACTTTGAATCACTTCATCTGAGTCCCCTTCGTTCTCACCTGATAATTCCTCCAAAGATTTACCATTTGGTTCTGGTACCAAGAATGTAAACAACATGCCTATGAAGTTGATAACTCCAAATATGATCAAGGAGTTCTTAACACCAATACCAGCAGGATACCCCGTCTTAGTTTATCTTGATTCTATGCAGCATATAAGTGTTAGATGAATGTTTTTCATATATTCTCATGAGTGTTTACATGG
>JAJJMC010005943.1:3951338-3982452 GCA_023531435.1 Papaver californicum | reverse complement strand
ATAAACATAAAGACTCCTATATGTGTGGAGTTGTTGCACAAGATAAGAATTCAGAACATAATCCTGGGAGGATTAGGATATATGTTATCAATAAGAACCCAAATGCACCAATAATTACGTAAGCTTTCCTCGAAGCTGCTGATGTACCATGACATGTTCAATAACTGTTAACAAATCGATTTCTTTATATTGAACATCTTTATTTTTATTTAATTCCTCAGCATACATATGCCTCCAACTATTTACAATCAAACTTAAGAATCCCATAAATACTAAAAAATGAATAAATAAACCACTTTCACATCCAATGACTCAAAAAAATGACGCTTATAACGTATTCTACCAAACACAGCCAATCATTGA
This sequence comes from Papaver californicum, assembly GCA_023531435.1. Classification (NCBI taxonomy): domain Eukaryota; kingdom Viridiplantae; phylum Streptophyta; class Magnoliopsida; order Ranunculales; family Papaveraceae; genus Papaver; species Papaver californicum. Next base: position 3,982,089 of record JAJJMC010005943.1, on the reverse strand, counting down.
GACGTAAATGTACTTTTTGTTTTACTAATCAAAATACAGCTTAATTTGTAAACCTGAACTACGAGAGATACACAGAAAATAATTAAAGGGGTTTTTGAGTTTAACTCTCTAAATAAATTAGTGATTGAACTTTCCCTTATTTATTAATGTCAGTAACTTTTCCCTGAATGTTTTTTTTTCTGCCTAAAATACCCATTCTCATGTGTGCGCGACCCTCTTCCGGTCTTCCCCGTGCTTTCCACTGATTCTGTAGAAAAGAAGAATCGTATACCACCATTTGTTGGATCTCAATCCAACCCAAGGTGTTGCAGCCTCGTAAAGTCATGCAAACAAATGTACGTACAAGTAATATTGAAAGGTAGATGGACTGCCATTTAGTTCAAACCAAAATATATATACATCATTGTCCAAATAGTTTAAGTAGTTTTAATTGAATCCACAAGAGTAGGTACCAAGCGTTTCTAAGTTCTGGCTTTGGGATGATGTTCGATTGTTCATTTTGAGTCGTTTTAGTCAAAAGGGGTAGTGTTTGATAATGATGCGAAACATATAACCATTTGTTTATGATCTGATCTTATGATATTAATATCGTTTTTTAAACAAAATAGAACTATTTTAAATCGTGTAATTTTCTTTGTACCCAGGCATCTTAAGTTTGGACATGATTGACAACTCATGTGCATGGCCTAATATGATGTGTTAGAGGGAGTTAAATAAACAAGAATGTTAAATAGACTTCACTTGTCAATGTTGTCATGTGTTATCCTTAGCCTAATAACAATTTGTTATTCCTAAACCATGGTCCAGTACCTATACAGTAGATTTGTTAACCTTTTATCACTACAACAAAACCCGCCTACAGTGATAGAATTTTATGTGATCAACAAAAATTAGTCTATAAAAACACTGTTTAGCGAGAAATTTTTTTTATCGCTATAAATATTTTTTTGCCAACAAACGGTAAATTTAGTCTCTAAAGTTGTCGTTAAAATAAAAAAAGAAAAAAAACAATTCACGCACTATGACGGGAAAGATTTTGTGACCAAAATTAGTGACTAGCCTTGTTTTCGTCTCTAATAATTTTTTTATGATGAGTTATTTCGGTCATAAAATTATTTTCTAGTGACAAAAACAACATATATTCTCCAAATATCTTATTGTTGGCAATTTGAGATTTTTATCCCTCAATATATTTTACACTAACAAAATCAATTTACCGTTAAATTAATGATATTAATTTAACGTTAAAACTATTAGTATCTAAACAAATTGTAGTCACAATTAGATTGTTAAAACAATCTAATAACGAAAAAGAAATTGGTCTCCAAAAAATACTATAAAAATACTATTGCTAATGTATCATTTTTGTCCCTAAATTTATTTATGTTAGACAAAATGGATTTGTCATGTAAATAAATACGAAGTAAATCTGAAATTTTGCCTTAAAACTTTGTTAGAGGCAATACAAATTGTAGTTAGCAAATCTAAAAAATTGCATTTCCAAATCTTTAAACAGCGGAAGATACAAAACTAATGGAATCTAATTGATTAATTTTATTGCTTATCAAATGAAAGATAATACAAAGCAGGAAAAAAAACAAGTAATTAAACACAGACCAACCAGAATCCAAAAAAAAAAAAATTTAAACTGCTGAAGTGACAACTAAAATAGAAAAAACAAATTTAACTTAAAACTACTGGTCATGAGTATCAGTAAATCTGAAATCCAGAACCAAACGATCAAACATATCCTGTTTGAATGATGTTTGGTTTTCTTTCCTCTGTTTTATTTGTTAATCTTGTTGTCGCACTTTTCACAAAGTTCTTCAGTTTCTTCATTCGACTGCATATCAATTACACGTCTTCTTTTTCTTTTCTTTTCTTTCCTAGGATCTTAACACAAATGTCTTCTTCATCCCTAGGTTCTGATCCTTCTTCCATACCTTGCTGTTTCAGTGCAATCATTTTATCCTACAAAAAAAACATGTGTATTTAAGAAGACCTATATAGAGAGATTTAGATATAAAGGCAGACTAATCATGTCCCAGAAAAAAGCCATTTATCTTTTATGGATAAGGCAGGGATAAGATAATTCCAGATAAACATAAATGGTGCAACTGAACTTAACATTTGACACATTTATTCACAGGATGATACAACCACCTAGAAGAGAGAAGAGAATTGTTCTTACATATCGACTGCGCGCCTCGTCGTTTATCCAGATTCGGTCCTTAGTTACTTTATCAGTCACTTTAGTGTGTGACTAATAGAATACTTACAGGGGAGTGATCTCCCAATTGCTTTTTTTTGTTTCATGAAGAATAACATGAAAATTTGTTAACTATATTAGCAGTTACAAGCGTTATGATAAATTATATTATTCAACCAACCAAAAATTAGTAGTTAGGGTTAACAAATGCATACCATTTCATGACGCACAATGAATGCCATGGAGCCACTGCTATGGTTATACTGAACTTTTTGCATGTTACTAGATCCCGCTAACGATCGTTTCTGCAGTTTCATTCAAATTATTACTACATATATTAAATAGCGTATTTATACCAACCATAACCCATCACTTCTTTAGTTTTTAGTTTTCTTTTTCTATATATGAATTGATGATGCATAAGTGGAACAGGTCATGCGCTGAAAATGAAATTACCACCAAAATATGCCAAAAAGATACAATAGTGGACTACTACATAAGATAGTGTAATTCAAAAAAAATAGCAAAGAATATTCTATCTAAGTTTCATTGAACCCCTTGTATTATACTCCCTCCGTTCCGATTTAGATAATAGTCTAGGGTTTTTTTTATGTTTCACATTACTTGATAGTTTTCATATTTTCTCACAAAACTATCAATAATACCCTAACATTTTTTCTTGGAACTATAAGTTTATTTATAAATGCACTAATAGCAATTAATGTTTAAAGACTTTTTTCAAGGGCATAGATGCTTTCTCCTTTTCTTAAACTGCATGAAAACTCTAAGACTATCATCTAAACTGAAACGGAGGGAGTATTAGTTTAGCTTTCCTAAATCTCAAGGTCTGGTATTTGTAAAATGGTCCTTGGTTTTAATTACGAGGTGAGTCATAGAAAGAGTGGAAATGAATAGAAATAAAATTTCCCCAATTTGGTCAAAACCCACCATTCTCAAATCCCTTTATGAGAGTAAAGGGAAAATAGTCCCCAGACAGGTTTAGCTACAGTCCCAGAAGACAGATAAATATCTTTTCATGAACATTGTACTTCTTTCATCTTATTGTTACACTTAACGCAATTGGAGTTGGGTCACAAACACATAATGCTCAAATTAAAAGCAAACTGCATAAATTTCACCAAGCCACTAACCTTGGGATTGTTCGTCTTGTGTGAATTCTGCCTCCAAAGCTTATTCAAATGTTCAGGTTTAAGAGCCTTAACAGCAACATCTTGACCCAGATAAACTCCACAACATAAATGAATTCGGCCTGCACAAGGATAATTATTCTAGGCCTAATTCTAAAGATCCCAACTTTCTACCAAACAGTATTTGTGAATTTTAGAATTCAGTGTCATACTGTCTGCATATTTGTAAAATTATCAACTGCAATTCATCAGATCACTTTACGTGCGGATCAAAAAAAACCTCTCTCAATTATAATATAATCTAGAATCCAAGAGAATTAAAATAAAAAAGATTCTTACCTGATAGGGCTTCGAACTAAATAGATTTGGCAGGCCTGTTTCTTGGGAAAAGGCAACAGTAGTCCCGGTAGGCTTGGCACCGGCAATGAAATGATATATCATTTGCAATCGCAGAGTTAAAAAAGGGTGTTCCCTTAAAACAAACTTTAAAAATAGAAACATGTTACATAAATAATAATCTAAGTCCAAATGAACATCAAAAAATGTAGTGACTCTCGAGAATAGAACACTTGTCGGGCTTGTGATGCCAAATGAATGGATCATTCTGAAATTGGTTCTTATATTGATGTAAGTTGACTCCCTTTACAAGTAAGATAAATGAAATTTAAAACAAAAATTAAAATCATAATAATGTAAACATGATAGCAAAACGAAGTACATAATGTAGAATCCAATGGTGAATAATTTATGAACCTTGGCCACTGAACCCTGTCTTTGTTCATCATTAGAACGGCTTCAGTCTACTCAGGGCTGTCAGCCAAAGAATCAGTTATGAGACAAGCTCAGCATTTCCTGTTTGTAGAGTCCCCTTGCTCCCCTGTGAGTTCCTGCATTATCACACATAGTTAGGAAAATGATTCAAGAGTTTGTTTCAACTAGACTGCGCCTAGCAATTCGGAAGTGTTTCATAATGCGTGCTAGGGGATGAGAAATGATTGCATGCTAGAATTTGAAGGAGGTATTTCACTAAATGAGATGTTGGACCGGCTCAATGCGATCAAAGATCCCATTGAGTTGGATAATTTTATATGATTAAGCATAATTTAAACTTCAGTCAAAAATTGTTTCTTAATTGTCTTACTGTTTAAGTTTACAAAGATTGGATTCAATGCAAATATTGAGTGTACAATGCAAATCATACAAAATGAAAAAACAGAGAGATATTCAAGTCAAATATTAAGAGATTACCCAGAAGTAAATTTACGAGAAAGAGACGGATCTTTGAGGGTTTAAGAAAATGGAAATTGGAGACACTGATGGGAAAGATAGGTCAGAAACTCGTTCTGATTGGAAACCAGTCTTCGAGCTTCAGCAATCAGAACAAGAAACATAAACAACTTCGTTGTTCCTGAAAATACAAGCAATTTTTTCAGCTCAGATTCAAGACCAGTATTTCCAATTAAAATGCCCTAAAAAGGAATAAAGAGATCAACTAGACAAAACAACAACAGTACAACAACATGCAATCAAAGAAAATATTCATACTGATTTCTTAAGCACGAATAGAAAAACAAAAACAAAATTAATAAATCAAATTAATCAAAAACAGAAATAGAATTAAAAGATCTTACTTGATCTTCTACTTCAGCATCTGGTTCGATTTTAATTTCAATTCATAAGTATAGGAAATTTGAATTACACCTACTGACTGAGACTTACATCCTTTGTAACACCCAACAGTGTATCTAAAAGAGGAACAAAGGGGTTAGAATTTCAGCAAGATATTTTCAATTGAGTCACTATGAACATAAATCATACAAATAGAAAAGTTATTTCACCTCTATTAACAAAACCCACTTCACAAAACTGCAATTTCCTCTATTAAATCAAAATCCAAAAGAAAATCTAAAAATCCCTAAATCAAAAATCCAAATCGAAATCTTCAATTTCCCCTAATAAATCAAAACCCACTCTATAAATCAGCATAACAATAAACCACCCAGAACTACTGCATGAAATTGAAAAGTTCTCTACAGAACGCTGGTATATGAACTCTGATATTTTATAGCAGATAGTTGAAAGTAGGAAGAAATTTTGAGTTTCAGTGGTGGCAAGAGGAGGAAAAAAAAAGCAAGAAACAAGGGCCAAGAAGATGCTAGGGTTTTCATTGGGTTCTTATGGTAGAGATGAAAAAAAAAATACAGAGCTCTCGGTCTCAGATACTGCTTACTTTAGGGTTTTCAGAGAGATAATAGAGAAATAGGAAAAGAATAGAGAAGTTTAGCCCCTAAATTGTTTGGGCGGGATACATAGACTATGGCCCGAAATTCCCGCCATTGATGGACGAGGTAGTAATCCGTGTGACATTTAGATATGGTTTTATATTGGTCGCATATATACTATATACGGATCGTATTTGATATATTTTTGTGTAAATCAGGTGGTGATCATTGATGTAAAATTGACCCAAATATGTAACTTTTAATGTCTCCATAAATAACAAATTTTTAGTCCATGGGGTAAGTTTCATTCATCTTGCCATATTTTGGATGAAATTAATAGATAATAAAAAAAAAGTGCGAGTGATTTAAATGAAATTGATAGAAGACCAGTGATGATGATGACTAACAAATAAAATTGAGTGATGTTAAAACAAAGTAATTTAATTTGCTCATCGGACCTACTTGGTTGGGGAGCAAGGAGCGAAAAATAATGAGTTCGCACTTGGAAATCGCTAAAACTCTACCTAATTCTCGAATATATTTATTAGAGATTTAGAGTCCTGATTATCTTATATATTGCTACTAACATCAAAACTAGGAAAAATCAGATGTGTTAAGCAAAACTTGGGAAAATCAGACTTAGAACTCACCCAAAACTCAGAACGGTGAGGAAATGAAGATCGTCTCGGTAAACAAGCGAATAGCGAGTACTCGCTTAGAAATCGGCCTCGGAGAGTGATTTTAACTACTGTTTGTCAAAGGAATATTTGATGAAATTGATGGATAACGGGTGAAACTAACTAAAATCGGATGAAATTTACGGCGAATTATTGAATATAAATAATATGGGGATATATTGGGTGAAATGGATTGATATCAAATGAATTTGAGCGAGATCGAGGGATATTTGGTAAAACCAATTGACAACATATGAAATTGAGCGATATTCGGTAAATTTGATGGATATCGTTTAAAATTGAGTGAGATCGGGAGAACCCAATGGGTGCTGCCAAAAATTAGGTGGGATCAGGAAAAATTGAGTGATATTGTCTGAAATTGAGTGGGACCGGATAAGACAAATGAATATTGGATAAAATTGAGCAAGATATAGTGAAATTAAAGGCATATATGGTAAGATTGATGGATGTCATTTGAAATTAAGTAAAAATGGGTAAAATCAAGGAATTAAATGTGAAATTGATTGATATCAATTGGAATTTTGTGAAATTAATCATCGGGCTCATTGCATATGCCTAGTGATTGAAATACAAATTCATTCATCTACTAATTCGTCCGGTCTTATTTGATATGCCTAGAGATCTACATCAGTTGATTCTATAATAAATTCATCTTAATCTAGATTCGTTTAATCTCATTGAATATGATTACACATTTGGATAAGTGGATTCGAAGACAAATTCATTCGAGTCTAGGAAAGATTAGTTATAGCCTCTAGTTTTATTCAATCTCATTAGAATGTGCTTCACTACCTTAGCTCTATGATTCAAAATCAACACTCGAACCTTAAATCTAACAATATGTACCGAAATTTGTTTCATGACTTATGTGACCAGAAATCTACCAACGTGAATCAAAACTCGTATCATGACTTGTTTGACTCATAATCAATACCAGACCCTAAATCTACCAATGTGAACAAAAAGTTATTTCGTGGCCTATGTGGATTCATAAAATACACAATGACTTTAAACATACTAATATGACCCAAAATCTATTAAGGATTACGATAATGTCACCAATTTTTATTATTGATGACGCTAAAACAATGGACGGGCTCGAATGGTATTGGGTGATTTTGATTGATAACAGGTGAAACTGAGTAAGACCGACAAGGTCATAAAGCATTTTTCGAGAATTATAAAGTCAGTCTCTTACCCAAAAACGTGTCGGTTTAGGGTTGCATGCATGAATTAACGTAGTATACACGTGAGAAAAGAATATAAATCAATTATATTGTTTTCATAAAGACATGAACCTATACATAATAGTGTCACATGGTTCACCAAGAAATAAAATTGCAATGATTAGTTTTAAACCCAAAGAACCACTAGATTAATTTTTCTTTTGACACATGTTGCTAAGCTAACCATTAGATTTCCACAAACCAATTAAATTGGGGTCGGAGATAAGAATTGTCCTGAATAAGTCACAATCCTCACCGCAACTCTAAAGATACCACTTGTTGTCATATTCTGTTTCAGAAAAAGTTAGAATCCTCATTTGAACTATAAAGATACCCTTTCTTATCATATTCTTCTTAAGAATAAGTCAAAATCTTAACTGGAACTCTACAAATACCAGTTTTTATCGTTTATGATTAATGGCATGTTCCATTAAGTTGGAATCTTCGTAGGAACCCTAAACTTACGAATGTTTTGTCATATTATCTTTAGTAACCTCTTCGTCTAAGTGTAAATCTTCACCGGAACCATAAACCTATTGATGTTTATGATATTATCTTTAATGACCTTTTACCCTAAGTCGGAATCTTCACCGGAACCCTAAATCTACCGTTATTGTACTTTAAAACTTTGTCTAGTCGAAAGTCAACAACAATTATCGAATTCGTATCTCATTTTTTCGATTCATTTTTATATACTTGATGGTCAACAACAATATCCAAATTATTCTAATTTATATAATTTTTTTGGATTTTTGTTGTATCGAAAGTGATAAATAAACCGAATAAACGAGTTTATTTTAGCACAAAAAAAACATATAAATGTTTTTCACACACTTTTCTCAATCCATATGAGAATCATAAACAAAATCTTCATTGTCCAAAGTTTTTTCCAGAATTCGTATGACCATCCTTATCTACCGTTTAAAATTTTATACAAAGTGCTAAGATTATTTTTCAATTCAATTTTCCCTTTTCCTTTCTCCTTTATTTATCTTTCTTTCTTTAACTGCGGCTACTTTTTTCACTCATCCTTTTTCACTCATCAAATCTACTAGATGCATCCCGATTCAACTAGGATTAGGGCTGCACAAGAACCGACCGGAACAGAAGGACCGAACCAGAACCGACAGAACCGTACCTGAAACGGACCGAATCGAGGGGTACATGGTACATGTACAAAAAAGAGAATCGAGTACACCCGGGTACCAGGTACAGGTTCTACCTAGGAACCGACCTGTATCAGACCGAAGGAACCGAATAATATTAACCGCTGATCAGATAGTGGGTGATTCAATCTCATCCATTTGTTACTACTCCCCCTAATTAAAACTCTAACCCTAACTCCATTATCTCTTCTTCTACTGCGGCCGCTTATTCTTCCCCTCTCTCAACCAGAGTGAAATCCTAGCAGAAGTAGGGTTTTGATCTTCATTTTAGCTTTACGAAATCAGGGTTTTGATATTAACTAATGAGATTCATATTTTGTTGTTGTGTTGAGTTTGCAGAAATCCAAAGAAGAGAAGATGAGTAAAGGAACAATAGCAGGTGCCAAGGGTGGCAAGAAGAAGACATCAACTTACACAATAGATTGTGCAAAACCAGTTGAAGATAAGATTATGGATATTGCTTCACTCGAGAAGTTTCTTCAAGAGAGAATCAAAGTTGGTGGTAAAGCTGGTGCTCTTGGTGATTCTGTTACCGTCTCTTGTGAGAAGAAAAAAATATCTGTTACCGTCGATAGTACCTTCTCTAAGAGGTAATAGTATAATCAATTTTGTAGATCTTTTTAAATACATTTCTCATGATTATATACTCTATGTGTGTTTGAGAGTTCTTGTATATGTTACTAGAGATTTATAATGTAGTGTTATTTGATTATGTGTAAGAAATTGTTATATACTGTTGTTTGACATTAGATAATAATTTTTGTAACTACCTTTTGCAAGTGCAATACCCGACTTAGTCACCTTAACTAGATAATAGTTCTACCAAGTTTTGTCTCAGTCACCCTGGAAATTTATGTTTGCCAGGCATATTTGCTCTTTTGTTTTTTCTTTTAGCCCATTTGTTCCATTACAAGAATTGTTTTGTCTGGATTATGACATTTCAATTGTATGCTTTTGAACCCTCTTGCTTTGTGTTTAGCTAGCAGGATAGAAATCCTCTCGCAACTGAGTTATTGTCAAACAGCTCATCGGTTTATTCATCAATAATTTACACATTGACAAGGAGGTCTTTTGCAGAGAGTTCATCAGATTCTGTGACAATGTAACAAAATCCATACTTTTTGTTTTTTTATAGAGTATTACGATCGCGATAGCATCTTTTGATGGTTTAAGAATGCATGCATGATATAAAGTTAGCTTCTTTTTGATTGTGAATTGGTTGATTTGGTTTATCAAGTTAATTTTGGTTTAATAATGCATCCCCTTTACCAATCATGTTAAAAACGGAACGATTGTTGTTGTGTAATTTATTTGTAGTATTGAATTGTCGTCTATCTCTGTAATGCTAGTATTGTTGTTTTTGATGTTCTTCTGCATATTCTGACGTTTTTGTTGTTTGTTATCATCAAGGGCTTAGAGAAACTCCGATCCATGCGTTTGGATGAAGAAGAGAAGAAAGAAGAGGATGTTGATAAGCCTAGGAAAAGAAAGAGGAGGAGAAAGAGAAGAAGATCAAGGCAATAGGATGTGATGAATGAGAAAAAGCCTATCTGACTGAATGAGGAAGCCGGATGAGATCACAAAGGAAGAGCAGTTTGCTGCTTTAGTGCTTTGTTTTATAACAAATAGTTGGGAGAAAAAGCATATCTGACTGTTGTCTTTCATTATTATGAGAAGAATCCTTACTTTCGAACCAACTCCTCTGGCATTTTATTTCTCTTGTTATTAATATTTGGTTTTTAAGTGAAGATTGTATTTATTCACCGACTCCTCTGGCATTTTATTTCAGATAATAAATAGTTAGTTGATGATCCTCTGTATTGCCAGGAAATTCTCACACTGTTGTTATTATAATTATCACCTAATGCTGAAAAATAAAGAAGCATCTCATGTAAAACCCGTTTGGTTGTTATTTCTTGTGTAACACGGTAATTCAATTTTAGATTGAAAATAAAAGGAGGTACGGGACCGGAACCGACCGAAAAAAATGGTACATGTACAAGAACCGAACCGAAAGTACAGGGTACAGGTACACGGGTAGAGAACCGACCATAGGGAGGTACAGGTACACGGTTCTACCAAGAACCGAGCCGACCTTTGTGCACCCCTAACTAGGATAGTAGATCTGATGATTGGTTTTGTTAACAGAGAATAAAAACCAATTTCTCTTATTTCCTTCTTCAGAGATTATCACGATTTTCCTCTTGATTCTCCTATCCAAGATGAGTTTTTTCCCTTTATCTCTTTTTTAGATTTTGTTGGAACTTTTAATATTTCAAAGTCCGGTTTTTTCTTTAAAAGAAAATCATATTCTCGTTGGTTTTATTGGGTTTTGTTGTGCTAATTTTTGTTGATTTTGTTTATTGATCAAGCTTCAGGCGTTGGCTTGACAACAAATGATTATGGTTTTTAAACAATTACTGCTTCAAGTGTTGGTTGTTTTTATCTAAGTGAACTGTTAGTCAATACTTTCTTATTTATGGTGATGGTGTTATTTTGATTTTATGCTGTTGTTATGCTATATGAAGTGACATTTTCTAAATATTTTGCTAGGAATAAGGATAAGAATAATCAACAAGAAGACGTGCCATTTGGTGATTCGTCCAAAAGGCAAGCATCGCGGACGGGAAGGTGCAAGAAGACAATGGATTATTAATTTGGTTCCGAGGCATTACAGATTCAGAAGCTACTAGCAGACAATTCAAGCAAGAGATGCTGAATCAGATAGGTCTGGATGATAGAAATATTAAGTGTTGCATTTTTACGTGATTTTTTGTTTATTGGGTTTATATTTTAAATTGTTTGTCATAACAATGGTACTCTCATATTTAACTATTCGATTTAATAAAAACAAATTATTATTTTTAATATTTGTTCTGATTTTACAATTAGAATAAAATATAAATTAAATGAATTTTTGTTAAACTTTTTACTTATACAGACAAAGTATTAAAGGATGAAAACAAATTTTTTAAAGAAGAAAAAAGTTGTCTTGGAAATTTATTTTTTAAGAGAATTTGTTGTCATTGACTAAGATATTTAGTGGCAAAAACATATAGTTTTTGGAGATAAAAAAATTTGTCTTTAAAAATTTGTTTTAAAATCAAAATAAATTGTCATTGATAGAAAAATTTAGAGGCAAAATTACTAGGCTTCCGAGAGGAATAATTTTATCTCTGGAAATTTCTTTATAGGTAAAAAAAATGGTCATTAAAAAATTATGTAGAGACAAGAAAGCTAGTCTCTAAAATTTAATTTTTAGGGGTTGATTATTTTGTTATTGATAAACTAAATTAGAGATAGATAGTTTTTGTTTTAGAAAGTTATTATAAAGATAAGTTAGATTGACGCTAAAATTGTATTTTAAGACATTTTTTTTGGTTTCAGATAGTAATTGTTAAAGACAAATTAAATTGACGCTAGAACTATAGTTTTGCGATAAAAAAATTGTCACTAACAAAAGAATTTCAATGACAATCTTATTTTGTTGTTGAAAGATATTTTCGTTTACGATATATTTTTTATCGTTAATATTTTTCTCTCGCAACTGTTTACAATTTTGTCACAATAAACTTTCCAAGACGGGATATTTGGGACAACTTCGTGATAAAAATAATTTGAGGCATAAAAAGGAGATTTCTTGTCAAAAAAATTTTTTTGTCATTAAATTTTAGTTTCTTGTAGTGTATCTTGCTTTTTCAGTAAAAAAAGAACAATTTATGCTATGTATGATGGGCAATACTAGAGGAACCAACTTTCTTACCAGTTGACTAGACACACACTGCGGATGGGTATTTTAGGCAGAGAAAAAATAATTAGGGGGAAAGTTACTAATATTAATAAATCATGAGGGAAAGCTCAATCACTAGTTTGTTTAGGGGGTAAACTCAAAAACCCCATAATCAAAACATCAATCAATCAAAGCAACAAAATGTAGTGAACTAAATTGAAAAAACACAAACTAAGGCTTTGACATCACCAATCTGATCACAAAAAAAGAAAGAGTCTCACCGAAACCAACCAATCCATTGAAGGCTGAAATTAAAACACACAAAAAAGTTTAGGAATCTACTCACACCAGCCGACTACCCTGCAAGCTGCAAGTAAAACACAAAAAAGAAAATCACAATTGCAAAATCCTAAATCAAAACCCGTAAAGCAAACAAATACATCAACAACTTGAGTCAAACTAAAATTAACACACAAAAAAGGTTAGGAATCTGCTCACAACAGTGTACTACCCTGCAAGCTCCAAGTAAAACACAAAGAAAACTAAAAACCTATAACTGCCATACAAAAAATCCTAAATCAAAACCAGTGATTAAGAGCGTGCATGAGTAGATAAAGTAGAATCAGTTAATGAAAGTACATATATATCAGGTACCATTTTTTTCTTTTTTTGAACACATAATCATTATCACAAAAGACCAAAATCAAAATAAACAACCTACCAAAAAACCTAGAGAGAAAGAACAATAAAGAACCTTGCAGATTTACCACCATAATTACTTGCCAATGTTGGAAAAATTGAAGATACAATAAAAACAACTTAAACCTTGTTTATAGCTTACCATAAAAAGATCTTCATGGACAGATGATGTAACTGGAGAGTGTGAACTTCCTGGACCTACTTCATTCTTTATTTCATGATCCTTGCTGTCGTGGATCTGGTTCAATCTTCCATTAGAAGGTTCACATCCATATACCACACCTAACTTATAGTAATTCGGTAAGGTCTTCGTTCTATAAGATCGTGCCTCAGGATGCAACTGCAACAAACATAGGTAAGTAAATGCCAACTTACAAAAAGCATGGAAGATTTTGAAAATAAGAGTTGATAATTAAAAACCTACCTTCAGATAATCATCGCATACATTATCATCAACTGCAAACATTTGTCGTGTTTCATCCCAGTGGAACTCGTTTTTGGCAAGGTGCTTTTTCATAGCGAGGTATAATATCCTCAGTTTTTTGGCTTTGTTCCTCAGAACTTCCTTGTCTAATTGTAACCTGAATTTTGTATTGAATAATACAACCATGTGCTTCCATGCTTTTTTACGAGAGACTTTGACGCTCTTGTTCCCTTTACGAACCTAGTCTACTATAAACCCAATGAAATATCGATCCACAGTGGGTTTCCAAGTAGTCCTTGAACGATCAGTACTAACTGGGGTTACGCTATGTACTCCTAGCTGTACACCACTACTTATTTTTACATCAATTGTTCCACGCCGACAATATTAGTGTCTTCACGGGCCTCGCCTCACCCTTACTTCTCTGCTTTCAATACCATCATGTTTCTGGATGAAGGTTGGCGAATATGATTTCTACCCCTAAATTTAGACTTTCACCATGAAAGGTGTTTATTTGAATTTGCAACTCAGATGAAAACACTGTTATTCAAGTTTTAGGAATTTGTGAGAGAACAATACCTTGCATTGCATTTATGCCCATACACTTCTCTAGAACCTGCATTTGACATATAGGGTTTTCTTTAGAACAGAACTGAAAGCAAAATATATATATATATATATCAGACAAATAGATCGGGTGCATGGATATCATAATTATATTTCAAAAAGATATTTGAACGATTACTTGCTTGAGAGGATATTTCTGGTTTATGATCCGATATAAAAATCCACACTAAAAAAATGAAACAAATTAAAACAGTATGTTGGGTTATATGAAATTTGAAGGCCCAATCACACCATTTAGCATATCAACATTCCAATTAGACAATTACTAATAAACCAAGTCTGTGGTTTTGCGAAGAAATACCATTACAGTTAACCTCAAATCTGCAAGCATAAAAATTATATGATTTTTCTGAATAAATTAAGATCAAAATGAAGAAGTTAATCATCACTTTAACCATTACCTCCTCCCTGTATGATTACACTAACACCTCTCTCAATACATTTTCACCAAGATTGTATAATCTAGCACTCTAATTCATCTAAAAGATAAGAAATATTGGAGATCAATGTAAAATACAACACATTTGAAACAAAATTAGTGTTTTAAAATTACTCATTTTCTTTACTCTAATTCTATCGAATGCGGGTTTACCTTGATGTAGGAATACCAAGAGATGATCACTGTGATTTGAGAATCTGTGGTTTGTATTGCCATCTGCAGGAGGATTAGATAATTCCTTCCCTGGGGTGGGAGGATGGATTGTTGAGCCATAGTCTAGTCTGTAAGTGAAATTAGGATTTTTTGCAATGGTGGATCACTCGTACTATACCAAAAGTGAAAATTACGTGAGTTTTTAACAGATACAAACTCGCCCAAAAGATAATTTAGGGTTCATGTGTGTTTTCGTTGTTCCAAATAAACGAAGAAAGGTTATTAGGGTTTTGTTTTTCTTTTTTTTAGGATATGGAATGGAAGAATAGAAAAGACACTTGGGGTGTTATATGAGACATCAGGTACTCATCATCCATCCAGGTCGTGATTGCCGAAAAAACATCAAAATTCATTCGAAGCTCACTATTTTTATTGGTTTAAATACTTCAGGTCGGACTAGAAGCTTTAGAATTCGAGATTGATTCAGCTTTCAACCACATGTCTCAAAAAAATCCTCAAATTATATAAAAAGTTTTAAATTTAGATTTGAATAATTATTAAATTAGGATAACTTTAATAATTAATAACTTAGAGATTTCATCTCATTAAGACATCCCTTAATTTTATAAGGCATATAGCCAGAGCATAAAGGGGGTCCTCTTAAATTCTGAATGGTCCCCAACAAATTGTTCCTAATTTACAAGATTAATGAAGGGATGAATATAGATTAGTGGGAAGGGGTACCAATCCAGAAATCAGAATTGTTTTGTTTTTTATATGGATTGGTACCTTGCTAGAGGATTATCTCTTCTTTTAAACAATTTTAATTATGTTAAAACTGAGTCTGTTAGTAGATATTTTAATAGTTGGGCTGATAAAACAGCCAAATATAGTAGAAGACTAGAAGGTCTAATGTATCAGGTAAATGGCTGAATAGTAGTCCTTCATTTAGCCTCAATCTCATGTAACCTTACCTCTATATTAATGAATCATTCCAAGCAACAATAAACAAATAAATAAACATATATCAATGAATCATTCCAAGCAAAAATAAACAAATAAATAAATAAATAAGCCTAAGTTAAAGCAAAGATCGTGGAGTAGCAAATGCTGAAAATGACTTCAAAATTTATATAAGATGAACTCACCAAACCTTCAGTAATATATCTATTTCCTACTAGATTATTGTACAAATTATTGAAAAGAGGAGGCATGTTTTGTCCAATAAGCACACAGCAAATTCTGCTCTTTGAGAAAACATGTAAAAATCTGTCATAAATAATCTACTCACTACTGCCTTCTTTAATTAAATTCTTGTTTGTTTGATTCTCTTGCTACATCTATAAGCAATTTTGGAAATCAGCTCCCTTCTTATACCTCTATTCTCTCGCCTGCCTCCAAGAAAAAAATGAGGGTCAATCCTGTTAGAAAGTAAGATGTTTTGTTTTCTCTACAAAAGAGATATATTCACAGATAGCATAGATTTAGTTGCATTCTGCACAAATGAAAACCATCATAAAACAAATGGCGATGAAGTTTTGAACCACTTGAGATAATGAGATATAACTTTCTGAAATTGATTATCATACGAATTTATGCTTAAACTTCATGTAATCTCTGACAGAAGAAAATCCATACGAGCAGAAAATGAGCAAATACAAAACCATACAAAAATTAGAAAACCAACTTCTAAGATCCGTGAAGATAATGACCACAAGTAATCAAAAGAAACATACTCAAGAGTCTAGCATACTTCAACAGTGCAGTAACGACCACAATAGTGACCAAAGGTTACACTTAGAGAAATACTCAATTTCACAGCAATAACTCAACACAATATTCATTGGACATAACCCATCCAGAGGAGGCGAATAACAGAAAAGTACGATAGCTTCTTATACTAGCAACTTCTTAGTTGAACATACCCGAATCATAGGTAATACTAGTTTATCATTGATATGTTTGGCGTATTCACCAACAAACAAATTCAGTTCCCTTTATTACATATGCAGAATTCAGTGGCTAACTAACACACTAATGAATTTATACCTATGAACAACATATATACGAACACCTAAGTATTTCACTTCAACCCATTTTGGCACACTTGAAACCTTTGTGGAAACATCAAACCGAATTGTATATTATCCATAAAAGAAAAGTTTGGGATTATCACCAACACAGTCAATATAATGAAACACAGGTTCCCCAAATGAAATTACCAAATAACCTAGCAGAAGATCACAATGACGAGTTAATTCTGGCAACATTGGTGCCTGCTTACAGTATTGAGTAAAAGAATAATATCAATTTCAAATGGATTCAAGCATCATCCATTCTTCACTTCCTCTCGTATAAAAACCTTAACCCCTAAACTGATTAAGTGTTGATACAACAATGTTTATTACCAAGAGTCCTACTTTCCATCAAAGCGGGACTAGAAATAAAAACAACTTGCTTGTTGTCTCAAGAATAAATGACAATTATCATTCTCGCACTCATGTTTGGAGCTAACGCAAAATTTAGTACATAATACATTTGGGGAAGTAGCAAGCTGGACTTGTATTTTAGCAAGTGGGTTTCACAAAAGGGTAGTACCAACCACGTGATGACCTACAACAACATTTCCTAATCAAATAAAAAACTTGTTTAGTTGTTCTCTTTGTTTTGTATGTTACATGCTCATAGCTTAACTCCGTCACAACATAATTCGCTTTTCACATATGCAGCTAAATTCTTATTTTTGAAACATCCTTCATTAACACAGTTATGTGATCCGACTTCAGCAAAGAAATGCAGTGATTTAAGAAATGTAATCAAAATAAGAAAAAGAGTGACCATACAAAACTAGAACAACTTTAACACAATTCACATAAACAAGCCTATCATTTTGAAACGGAGGGAGTACTAGTTAGTCAATGTATACAAAATTGCAGCCACTTAAAGTCAACAACAAGTATTAGAACATTCAAGTAAACATCCCCAAATTTTATCATAAACCCCAATTCACTCAAAAGAACTAAAAACGGCAGAAAAAAAAAAGAAATTTCCAAACCAGCAAAGTATAAGAACATATAAAATCACTTACTGAGATCATTTGTCATCGCTTTCGAAAAGTAATCGAAGTCGGGAAGCTAAGAAACCAGTAGAATCAAGAGCTGCTTCATCAAGAAGACTACGCTTAATATTATTCATTTTCTCAGTGAGTTTTTCATGTTCTTCTCTAAGAAGATAGTTATCTTCTTGGAGACTATGGAGACGGTATTTTTGACCTAAAGATCTCATGCTCAAAAGTAAGATTCCACCCATTGCAAAGAACTGGATGAAGCTGTCTTTTCGTTTTAGGGCATTTGCCATAAGCCCTAATTGCTTTTTAGTACCTGATGAGGTCGCCATGGGTATTGATGTTGAGTAGCAGTTTCAGAGGGACGAGTGAGAGAGTCGAAATGGGGAAGGACTTGTTGAGGAAGAACTCAAAGTGTGGATCTGACTTCAACTGAACCAGAAGAAAAGCCTTCCCTTTCCTTTTAACAAAATCTGACTCCAGTCTGACTCATATGACAATCAGAATAACAACGTGTTTGTTTTTGACTGACTCGGTCTGGATATGATTTGGTCCCTGACTCGGCTCGAGTTAGATGTCAGACCGTTTGATTTTAATTTTGAGTCAGATCTGATTCGGTATCCGAGTCAGATCTAACCCCTGATTCGGACCCTTTCTGAGTCAGGTATGGAAATACCCCTGATTTATTGGACCAAACCACTGACTCATATATTTTTGAGTTAGTTGAGTCAGATCTGACTCAAAAAACAAACATTTATTGGACCAAACCACTGACTCATATATTTTTGAGTTAGTTGAGTCAGATCTGACTCAAAAAACAAACACATTGAAGTTAGATCCCTAAAAAAAAACATGATTTGAGTCCTGACTAGGGCTGTCAATGGGTACCCATTACCCAGAACCAGATGAATTGGGTCCGGGTCCTAAAATTGGACCCATTAGCAACTTTGGACCCGACGGGTATTACCCGATTGGACCCGAAATCTTAACGGGTCCTGACGGGTATTACCCGGCAGGTATCCGCGGGTATCGGATACCCGAATATTTGTTATTTGTTTCTTAATTTTATCTAAAATTCAAAGACTTCGTCTAGTTTTGCTTGGATTTTTTTTTTTTTTCATTTTTCATTTTTTTAGAGTTAATCTTTAATTAGAACATTTACATACATATAACAATAACTTTATATGAAAAATTATTCGTTTCAAGCCAATATAAAGAATTTAAAAAAAAATTATAGTTGATTTTAGAAGATCCGTTAAATAGCCGGACCCACCGGGTATTTATGTTTTTAATCGGGTTCGGTTCCAGGTCAACTAAATTAGGAACCGAACCCGACTTTTATAAGTAGAGTCCGGGTCTAGTGGTACCTGGAAGGACCCGGACCCATTGACAACCCTAGTCCCGACTAATTGTGCATGGTGAGTGAGTCCTGCCTGGGAGTCTTGGGGGATTTTTTTTTTTTTGATAAAAGAAAAATGTTTCTAAGTACCCATAAAACTACACTAACAACAACGTTACAACAATACCAAACTGAACTGAGTTAGCTTTTCTTTCTTATGGATCAAAAAGAGAAAGACAAGGAAGAGCAAAGTTAATCTGGAACTCCAATACGATCACAGGAGAGTATTTTTTTCCCATCAGTGTATTGCAGTTAGAATAAAATTATTATTAATCTAGATTAACAAAAGAGAAAAAAATTGCAAGTTTGCAAAAAAAGTTCAATCATCAAACAACATGTTTGTTTTTAGCTAACTCGGTGTATGGATCTGACTCGATACGAGTCAGACCGTTTGTTTTTTAGTTTGAGTCTTTGATAACAGAATTATAATCAGAAGTCATTTTACTCTTTTATATATCTTCATGGACCACACGAAAATGAGAAACTTTCAGGTACCTCTCCATATACATTAGAGATATTTCATCACATCAACTCACAGGTTTCCCACAGTTAACTAAACATGTATGTCTGTTGTTACAATGTTCAACGAATGGATTATAAGTAGAGGTGTAAAACGGGCCAACACAGCCCAGCCCAACCCATAAGAGGTGAGCCCAGCGTGCTATGTGTCGTGCTATGTCGTGCCAGAGATTAAGATGTGTAGTGTTGTGCTGTGTCTGGCATATTTATTTTATATTTTTCAAAATTAAGATTTTCTAGATATTTAGATATTATATGTATTTTTATAGAAATAACTCAACATAATAAAGATAAAATGCCAAAAATTGGTTAAAATAAACACGTTTTTGTGAAATATACACAAAATATGTTGTATTGTACCGTATTAATTGTGCATTGTTTTATACATGTTATGATGTGCTTTCTTAGTGTGTTGTATTGTGTTGTGTTGTGTTGTGCCACGTGCTTATCTGTGCCACGTGCTTTGCTGTGCCACTGTGTCGATTAGTCTGTCCCAACACAGCACATGAAGCTGTCATGCTGGGATAACTCACGTGTTGGGCTGGACTGTGCTCGTGCTGGGACAGCCCAATTTACACCTCTAGTTATAAGAGCGAACTACCTTGATAGAGTCAAGACTAGACTCACATGATGTCAACTCCATGGAAAAGTGGCCACGGTTGTGATGATATGGTTCGTCTTGTATATAATCGTGGTGTCGCATCACTCTTGGGCCATTGTATATCACATATCTTGTAGAGTGCCACAACGAACCAAAATAAAACGACAAACCGGACCTTACTGGTATATGGAGTTCAACTCAGTCTTCCTTGTATGGATCAAAGCATACCTCTGCGGTCACCATCGAGTCTAATATACTCCTCAGGGAAATCAACTGTTCCTCCTTAAAAATCAAAACATCGATAAAGTTAACAAATTACCTATTGTAGGATCGCATTCCCGGAAATTTGGCTAGTTGATTCCCTAGAGGCCTTTCTCAACTCTTCCATCAAGTATGCGAGGCATGCGGTGCCCCACGAGTAATCACAAACTTTATATAGAGGATGCAATAGCTGTACGAAGTTAGCGTCGACCTTGTTTCCAGTACTATCGTGGAAAATTACACATTCCAACATGTAGAGTAGATATGTCGTGGTTACGACATTCACTTCGGCCTCACTCAACGGTCATTTCTCGGCTTCTTTCGCCTTGGTGCCGCTGAACTTCTTCCTCAACTCGACTAGATTCAACTTTCTAAATTTGTAGTTTATTCGCTTCCGTATTTTTCATCAAAATCACTACACCATATCCTGGATTTTGCAACGTTTCAATTTTTGGATGTGCAACGTATATATACGTTGCAGAGTTAGCAACCGAAATATCCGTTGCACACTTGGATATGCGTCCTTTATGTATGAATAATTTAGAGTAATTGAGAAACATATATGCAACTGTTATATACGTTGCACATTTATTTATTTTGTAATATCTCAAATTTTCAAGGGTTTTTATAATTAATTTTTATTTAATTTTTTTTATTTTAGTTTAATTCAAAAACAATTTTTTTTCTTTTTTGAAATTCATTCCCTCAATTTCTCCATCTCATTTTTCACTATCAAATCCATTTCCCTCATATTTCTCCTCCTCTTTTCACTTATATCAATTTCATTTCCGTCCCAACACTTTCTACTTCATAAAATAACATAACTCGTATTTCTAATTATTCTCTTAGAATATTTGCTTCTATTTCTTTTGATATGCTTTCATAGTTCAGACGAATTAAAATATAACTTTTATTTCTCTCTCTCTAAAAAAAAAACTTCTTTTCCAAACTGAGAACACCTATCAGATTTCATCTGAAAAACCAGGAATCAAATTCTTTTCTTCTAAACCCTGATTTCCTAATCAAAACATATATACTATAATAACTTGAATTTCTATTGAAACCTTAGAAAATTGATTTCCTTCACGGCTGATGATTTGGGATTCTGGTAACGGTATATGTAGTGGGTTTTGATACAAAGTTAGGTTTGTGGGTTTGAGGTGAAATGAATTAAGTTTATACGAAGGGAAAAATATCTAAGGTTTGCATATATCTGAATTACATCCCTAGAAATTCGATCTATAGTTCTTTTATGTATTTGAATCTTATTATTGAGGATTATGAACGAGATGAAGAGATGGAGATTGGGGGAGTTATTTCTAGGTTATTATTCTTGTTCTTTACCTTCAATGTTTATTTTTATTTCTGTAGTTTGAAAGAAAAAGCTAGGTAGGTTTATTTGTATATATTTCGATTTCTATAAAATGAGTGTTGGATTTTTTTCATTTTTATATTATGTTTCTCATTTATAACCAAGACTTTCATGGCTAGCTTGAATAATTTTTTTTTAATGAAGTTTTGGTTGGTTTGTATTTGATCACTAAATGAAGAGTGGCCAATATTGTACCTTGAAAGAAGGTGGGGGATACTTGGTTGTTTCCCTTAGTCTTCCATGTTGTGCTTACCCTATTTGAGTAAAGTCGTGGAACGGTTTATTCTTATTTTTGGGTTTTTCTACTTAGAGTATGAGTAAAAGGTGAAAGTAATTTGTTATGTTGTAGTGGTACGGTTATGGAACGTCTCATAAACAGGTAGTTTGGTACTTTGTCGATTGTGTATGTGCTTATTTTTGGTTGTAATATTATATATATGGTAGAAATTATTAATGACTTTTTGGCTCTGGGTTATATTATGTCCAGCTAGAAATGGTGGCTTGTTTTGCTCCCTGTAAAGTCTATCTTTGTATGTTGTGTTAGTGTATGATAAATGCGGATTCGTGTTGTTGTTAGTGAGTTGTTATATATATATATTTCCGTATACTAGTTGTGATATAACTGATATCATGCATTTTTATAAATTTGTTTATCTTTCTCCTTGTTTGTTCAGTTTGGAGAGGTGGAAATTGAAAGTTCACGGGTTGCTAGTCATTCTTCTTTGGATAAAGAGGTTGTTCTGATGAATAATGAATGTCTATGTTTTTTTAGAGAGAGTATTTATTTTAAATGCTCTTGGAATTGGTTAAGAAGAAGAGAGACAAGTTTGACCATATCGTTATAGAAACAACATTTATGTACTCAATTTGTATTTGCTTAAAAATGTAGTCCGACAATAGGAGATAGTGCCTATGCTTGATGGTTTAATGAATCTAGTTGGCTTTAATGTTCTGTTTGCAGGTCTTTGGTCAGTTGTCAGCCAAGTAAAATTATTTCAAGTCTTTTCACTTCACAATCATAAATAAGAGTATAGTAATAAGACAGGTTCGATCCACAAGGAGATATGGGTTGTTAATTAACTTTGGATTACTTACACAACTAGGGGGATTTAAGATGATTGTGAATAAATTCAAACTAAATTAATAGCAAGAAACACTTTTAAGATTGTAAACAATATATGAGAATACTGGTTAGAGAGTTCATCTTCCGTCATCAAACATGTTATCAACTAAATCAGACTCAATATTCAACGTTTCTCAATATTAATAACCCTAAAGCATCCTATCGCAGGTCTACTCCGAAAAATTCCTGTATTCATCAAAGGCGCTAGAGCCACTCTATGAATCCTTTTCACTAGATGAATTGGCGCAAGAGCCACTCAAATTTAACCCAATGAAAGCAATTGTGTTTATGAGTTGAAGTTATTTTAAGCAATCCGACGCAAGAGCCACTCGGATTTAACCTAGGTCACGCTTCTACACATAATCTCATGGCAACATCCCTTCGTTAGAAATTATGCTATGCTACTTGTAACAAGGGTCTTTCGACAATTCTAGATCTCAAACCCTAGTTTAGTTATAGATATCAATGCATGCTTATCTAATTCGCGACTTAAATAAACAAGCAATCAATCATAAATAACGTTATAATTAGTAGAACATAAGCGATATTAAAGAAATTATGAATCCTAACAATGAATGCTTTAATTAATAATCATGTTCTAGACTTCAGACTGCATTTCTAACCAATGAAAATAAATTAGCTCATAATGAATTTCTTAAAATCCATGGAAAAATAATAATGAAGAAAATAAACAAACCCTAGGTTGTAGAAAAGTCTCCAACTCCAAAGCTCTTTCTCCTCTCTTTTTAAATTGTGATATGATAGATCTAATAGAAGTGAAATTGCCCCTTAAATAGATATCCCAAATATAGAATTGCCCGTGTTCAAATCCCGGCCAAAATAGGTCTTCACAACTTGCTAAAAGCTAGCCGGAATCGTGAAAATAAGCTTGCACAGCCAACTGGGCTGTGTCAACAGCGAGAGGCCCAACCAACAGTCCGATTGTAAGTTTAAATTGTTAAACCGAATTTTTCTCCTCGGTGATTTAACACCAATAAGCCATCGAGCATTTTTTTTCTTTCTGACTATTTTAATTTTGCTCCCAGGCCATCGAGAAAATATTTTTTCCTGAGTTTGTAAACTCGGTTCCATATTTCTCGGCACTCCCCTCTTATTCCCTGTCTAATTCAACCTCTCAACAACAGGAAACTAGATTCTCTATTCCTCTAAAACTCGAACCTGCCTCAGACTCCATCTCGCCCTTAACTTTGCTTAAGCCATCGACTGCCTTTTCTATTTTCTTGCTGGCAGCACAACCAACACCCATTACCAAATAGTAATCATCGAGCACCACAGCTAGCCTCATGTCTCTGCCATCAAGACTCTACCAAAACATCGAGCTTTGATCCTTCTCCATCTCAGACCCACAACACTATTAAGTTCATCACGTATCCTCATTCATCACGGCTATTAACGTCTCTCAGCCACCATTATTCCTCACAGACGTGTATTCATCATCAATCCCTTCATTATCCAACAACAGAACTCATCACAGCCATGGTACCATTACTACATCAATCATTAAATTCTCAAATATATAAAACTGCCAGTCACCGATCATGCAATCAATGATCAACAGCATCCTCTACTGCCATTCTGTCGTGATCATCATTCATCTCAGCTGCAACATCTTGATCACGAAAACTCAAGCCATCTTCTCTGCTAACAAGAATGAACCACCAGCTCATTCACGTCCAGCAATAATACTTCTCACACAGCCCCACCTTCGAGCCTTCAATCGAATACCAATCTCGATCACCATCACTGATTATTAACTTCCATGATCATCGTGATCAGTTTCAGAAGCACAAGCTTTCTTGTTACTGCTAGACTCTTTCCTCGTTCTCTCTGACCCTATTACCACTCTAACAGCTCTCATCAACCCAACATTCCATGACCATTAACTAACGCAGATGAAATAGTCGTCTAATACTTGACCTAAATTTACTGTTCACAATAGGGAAGAAGGAGGAGGTAGCCCTTAGCCATAGAGTGAATAAGATAGAAATCCTGCGCACGTTGAATGGTGGAAGGAAAAGGAACCTTCCGAATCATGAAGATGTTATCTCATAAGATGTGGGACGAAAAAGAACCCTTTTTATTTTCTGATGACCTCTAAGAAAGGAAATCAACCACTATGCAAGGATGTGAATGCTTACTTACCTTCTCACCCGATTCACAATCAACACCACTCTCACAACATCCAATAGAAACGTCTTCAGTCTTCGGTCTTCAACTGTTGATGATGAACTCTTGAACTTCGTAGAACCTTGAAAAATGTAACTATTTTCTTAAATTCCTTGTTATTTGAAACTTCTTTATAGATTTCTTCTTCCCCACGGTCTTATTGAATGAATACAAAAACAACTATACTAAAGCAATGATAAATTTTTTTTTTTATACTAAGTAACAAACTAATAAGATACAAACTGAAAATAAAATGAAACTAATATGGTCGTGGGATAAGGGCTTTACCACTTGATTCTTTACAACTTGTATTGTCTCTGTCTCATAAACTTCAAACAATTCACATCTTTTGATTTTCTTTACTCTTGTACATAAGTCTTCAACATGTATATATAATTCTGCTCATTGTATTGTTGGTTTACTTGAATATGAAATTTTCTCCTTCTTGTACTGTTGCTTGTAAACCTTGAACGTCTTCAACTTTCCTTCAAATTTGTAATGCTCCGCTTGTTGATGATGACATGTTTCTATGGACCAGTTGTTGTCGAGATAATGGTGCCAACTGCAAACAAGACTACAAGATAGAGTTAGCAATTCTGATGACACCCTCATGATTGATATTAATGACACTCAAGAGATCAAAATGTAGTGCTGAAATTGGTGCGAAGTTAGGTAGCTCATTATTCTACCCGGAGTTTACGTAGATGAAACACTCTAAACGAACAATTTTTAGACAACTACAAAGAATTGAAGGTCTGGTGCCTCAGTCATGGGTGTTGAATGATCAACTTCTCAAAACTGTATTCTCTACCGACGATTTAAGTCCATTTTTTCGGTATTACCTCTCAACAACTAAGAACTCTGAATGTCGTTCTCTATTATTTCTAAGTCCAATTATTCGGTAAGAACTCCGTATGTAAACTTAGCTAGAAGTATACAACGTGAATCTAAAATCTCTAAAATTTGGAAGTGTTCATGCAAATATGTACAAAAAGTTTATTTTTTTCTACAAAAGCGAATACTAAAAATCTAAATGCTTAATCACTCCTAGGAGTGCACAAAGGTCGGTTAGGCTCGGTTCTTGGTAGAACCCTGTTACCTCCCTATGGTCGGTTCTCTACCAGTGTACCTGTACCCTCTACTCTCGGTTCGGTTCTTGTACCTGTACCCTCGGTTCCGGTACCAGTACCCTTTTTTTTTTAAGTTGAAATATGTAAATGATATATGTAAAATTTCTTAAAGTAAAAATGTAATGCCTCAAGTTCCTGTTGCTATTTTTATACTCCTATATGTTTTTTTTCTTCTTTTTCCATTCAATTTTAAGGAATGATAGTACAGTAATTGGTAATTGAGTCCGCTTCAATTTTTGATGAGGCAAATCCGATTCTGCTTCCTGTACCATATTATTATAGACTGCCCTATTGTGGCATAAATGTAAATTGTTGAAAGTAAAAGAGATAGTTTCTTTCACAGAAACTTCAAAGTGTATCCTGTTACATATTGCACCTTAAATGAAAAAACTTAAAAATTGGTAGAAAGTTTAAGTGCTGCTAGTAGTTCAATCTCATTATGAAATGTATACAGTAACTTCCATCAGACAAACACGCACAAAAAAAAGAAGAATAACCAACATAGAGTTAGAATGTAAAGGGTTTACTGGGGGTTTCATAATGAGATTCAAGAAAGTAAATCTTTCAATGAAATGATTCTAATGAACTTCAAGGATCAAAAGATTCTGGCACTGGCATAGGACCCAATAACTCTGCAACATCCATCAAGAAATGAATATTATGTTAAAGATTGAATTGATGACTAATAAAGAAAACAAAAAAAAAAAAAGAAGAAAAAAAATCACATTACCTTCCTCAACGCTAGAGTTATGATCAGGTACATAATCATATAAAAGATAAAGAGCAATAGTTTTTAGTAACCAACTTTGTGTACAGAGCAATGCCTCAACTGTCCTAGTAGATAAGGAGCTTCTCCATTGACTAAACACTCGCTTTCCGGTGCTAAATGCTGATACAGAGGCAACTGAAGTCATAGGCATGGCTAATATATCCTTTGCCATATATGAGAGTATCTTGTACCTGCTACTATTGTTCTGCCACCAAACCAATATGTCAAATTTGGAATCAACTTCCTCACCTTCACTATCAAACAGATCCATCACATCCATCAAATACCTGTCCAACTCTTTTGTAGTCTCAGCACTAGATGGGTTCTTTTTATGCCTTTTCTTCCCTGATTTAATCCTAGACAGAAGACTTTGTTCTTGCATAGAAACTGTACTGTCAGCTACACAAAAAACATTACTGCTGCTACTTGACCCCTCCTTACAGATTGAATGCATCGACTTATACTCTTCAAAGAGTAACATAAAATCTGTTTTCACCTTTCTCATAACATAAGCAACCTTGGAAGTATCCTTCTCATACAAACATTCAAGATGGTACTCCAATCCCCTTTCTTTCTCTCTTGGATCCAACAATTGAGCAAAAAACAATGCAGAATTCATCTTTTCATAGTCCCCCAATACTTATTGTACTTAGAAAACATCATACCAGCCATACGTGTAATAAAAGGATTTGATGTTATATTATCTCTAAACTCAACTAATTTTTCATGGATTACTACTAATTCCCATAAGAAAGTATGAGTTGTAGGTTGTGTAGTTGCACAAAATTTAACAGTAGCATCGAAGAATACCTTTAAGAACTTCACAAGACTTCTGGCATATTCCCAATCCTCTTCATAGGAAGCATGTTGGCGCGCCTTTCCCCTTTTCTTCTTCTTTATCTTCTTCACAACCTCAACCTGCATGTCCTCAGCCTCAAGCTCAACCTCACCTCAGATTTGGAACCAGATGCAGAACTAGAGGAACACTCTTCAATATCATTAATAGATTCAATACCCATATCATAATCATTAGGTAAAACATCTGACTTTACGTGTTGGAAAATGTACTTCATTCTGTAGTCTTTATCATACTTTTCTAGCCTTTTAAAAGTTTTTTCATACTTTTCTGCAGCATCTAACATCAAATAAGTGCTATTCCATCTAGTTTTCACATCTAAGCTCAAACCTTTCTTACAATCAATCTTTTCTAGAGTAGCACAGTGCCTAAATTTAGCCAACCTAGCAAGAGAACCAAGAACATACTTAACAACTGACCTGATCCTGGTAATCGACTGATTATAGACCCGTATTGCATCTCTTATAACAAGATCAAGAACATGAGCTGCACACCTGACCTGATAAGAAATGACACAATTATGAAATATTAGAAATGACACCTGAAAGAAATGTTAAGAAATTGCATAATTATGATTTAAAGAATCTTACATGCAAATATTCGGCTCTAATGGTTGGTCCTGTCCAACCAATCACACTTTGCTTCAAATAATCAATTGTCTTTATATTAGCACTAGCATTATCAAGGGTCACGCCAAATCCTGAAGCCCCCAATCTATCAAACACTTCTCCAATAATTTACCAATTGCAGTACCCGTATGACCTTTAACTTGACAGAACATGAGTATTCTCTTTGCAATTTCTATTTATGATCGATAAAATGAACCGTCACACACATATAGTTAAAATTGTTTGGTGACGTCCATGTGTCAGTTGTCAAGGATACCCTCATTTTTGATTCCTTAAAGTAATCTTTCAAACTTTTCTTCTTTTCTATATAGATTTCTAAAAGATCTCTGTACATGGTCATACGACTTGGGACCTTGAATCTAGGCTCCGCCACAAGCATGAATTCCTTAAACCCTGCACCTTCTACCATTCTAAACGGCATCTCATCCTTAATTATATACTCAACTACAGCTCTTCGTAACTTATCATAGCTATAACAATAAGAAACTAATTTACCATCCTCACCTGGTCTTGGGGGTGGAAACATCAAGGTTGCCTGTCCATCCACCTTCTTCCTATTAGGATTCTTTGGGCATCGCTTCAAATGCTTCTTCAAATTAGAAGTATTATTTCTCTCAGTATTGGCTGCTAGTTTGTGCTTAAAATGATTACATTCTGCTTCTTCTGGATTTAACCTTGTAAAATCGTTCCATATATTAGATATAAGTTTGGACTTCTTCTTGCCTTCACCAACAACATTTGTTGCATCTTCATTTTTTGTAGGTGGACGCTGTGGAGCTTCAGGTATAGATGTAGGTTATGAAAGTTGATTAGAGGATCCAACTTGAGTTTCCATAGTTGTAGCTTGACTTGAATTTGATGCATCCATCTGAAATCAAATACCAAATAATGCTATGAGTCACAATGCATAAAATATACAAGAAAACACAAACCTCATTATATAATCTTGTACATGTATCAAGACCACAACTTTCAGGCACTTGAGCAACAAAATACATTCAAGAATCAAGACCAATTATAAAAAAAGAAACCATTATCTAAAACAGTCCCCAGGCAGTGGTATAAGCGATTTGATAGTTATATGGTGCATCTTGGCTATCACAAGAGTCCGTATGATTGTTGTGTGTACTACAATGATTTGCAGAATGGTTCACGCATTTATCTAGTTCTGTATGTTGACGATATGCTGATTGCTGCTCAGAATAAGTCAGATATTCAGAAGCTGAAGGGGTCTCTCAGTGCGGAGTTTGAGATGAAAGATCTGGGTGCTGCTCGGAAAATTCTGGGAGTAGAAATCTATAGGGATAGGAAGAAGAGAAAGCTTTTCCTATCACAGGAAGGGTACATCAAGAAGATTTTGAGCAGGTTTGGAATGTCTTCAGCCAAGCCTATAGATACTCCAATGGCATCTAACAACAAGTTGGGAATGTACACGGTTCAGACTTATGAGGAGAAAGAGTACATATCTCGAGTTCCATATGCTAGCGCAGTTGGAAGTCTGATGTATGCTATGGTCTGCACTTGACCAGACTTAGCATTTGCTGTTAGTGTGGTCAGTCAGTTTATGGTTCAGCCTGGGAAGAAAAATTGGCAAGATGTTAAGAGGATTTTCAGGTATCTTAGAGGTACTTCAGATGTCGGTCTCTGTTATGGGAACGATACCCGATGTTTAGTGGCTGGTTTCTCAGATTCTGATTATGCTGGAGATGCGGACAGTAGGAGATCTATGACTGGTTATGTGTTCACTCTTGGAGGTTCTGTTGTAAGCTGGAAGGAAACTCTACAGCCTACAGTTACTTTGTCTACTACAGAGGCAGAGTATATGGCCTTGACAAAAGCTGCTAAGGAGGGAATTTGGTTAAAGGGTCTGGTTAATGATCTAGGCCTACATCAGGATCAGGCTATAGTGTATTGTGACAGCTTGAGTGCAATATGCTTAACCAAGGATCAAGTCCATCATGAGAAGACGAAGCACATCGATGTCAGGTATCACTTTCTGAGAAATGAGAAGAGAATTGAAGTGAAGAAGGTAGGGACAACTGATAACCTTGCAGACATGTTCACCAAGCCAGTTCCTGAGAGCAAGTTCCAACATTGCTT
>JAJJMC010005943.1:3914612-3933211 GCA_023531435.1 Papaver californicum | reverse complement strand
ACTTTGAGCCATGTACATATCTTGTGAGGGTGTTTTGAGAATGATGAGCTAAACCCCATTTGCTGAGGTGACGGAGGAAGCCATTTTTTCAATAAAAGTGGTACATTTCTATTTTTAATTAATTTTTGCAATTTCTTTTATGATTATTTGCCTTGATTAAAAATTTGATTAAATGATTTTTATTAAGCAGTTGTGATTTCGTTAGATGGTATATGCTTTGCCTAGGGTTTAGATATTCCATGCTTTTGTTATACAATTGTTATTCTAGAAATCTACTTATTGCAATATTTTAGAATCAAATTAAACGAAAGAATTGCATGAATATTGAGTAGATTGAATCATCTTAATTGATTAATGGTGAAATCCATAACCTCAGTAATTTGTGAATATTATTTTCATCTTTTGTGCATATTTGTAGTTTAAAAAATTAGTTTATTAAAATCTAAATTCAGTCTTCACAAGTTCGAGAGAACGACACTCTATTTACCACTATTAAAAATTACATCAATGTATCAAACGTCCAAACCCTAATTATGGTTTGAAAATAAATGCACAACACTTGCGAACGTTGTAAAAGTGTGACAAAAAAGTTTTCTTTTAAATTTAATTAATTATGGTTTGAAAACAGTTTTGCAACACTAATAAGTGTTGCAAAAAGCGTGTCAAAAATTTCAAACCCTAATTTGTACACACATCTAGCTTTCTAGGCTCTATTGTTCATGCGTCCTGCTCCTTCAAAGTCAAGCTTGCACGCCTACTTAAAGCCAAGCATGGACATCATGCTCTTCTCTAAAATTCTTAAATTTACTCTTTTTCCCTCAATATGTGAGGCTGAGCACAAGAGTAAAACATGAACTTCTAGTCTTCTGGCAAGACTCTTTCAAACCCTAATTTTTAAAGAGAGGGAGACGTCTTTACGTCTCTTACTTCCAATGTGTATGCTAGTCAAGTAACTAAGCCTACACGATTATTTTCAAGGCAATACTTTAAAATAAAATCAAGTCCACACAACTTGTATTTCTTGTCAAAAGTTCATAAATTTACTCTTTTACCCTCGGCGTGTGAGGCTGAGCACAAAGAGTAAAACATGAGTGTCCTGTTTTTTATAAAAATATGAGACTCTTACGAGAGGACAAGTTTGACGTCTATCCTTCTTATATTGACGTGAAGCCAAGTTTGACGTTCCTCTCCTATTTTCCGTGGAGCAAAGTTTGACGTTCCTCTCCTATTTTACGTGAGAGCAAAGTTTGACGTCCCTGCTCCTATATTTAACGAGAGGGCAAGTTTGTGTCCCTTCTCTATTTTCACGTGAAAGACAAAATATTGATCCCCTCCTCTTAGATTCACGTGAATATTTTTATTTAAATATTTTAGGGTTTCAACAAATCTTAAAAAATCCTAAAACTATACTAGGCTTCTCACGAATATTTTTATAGGAGGACTCACTATAATTTTCAAGCTCAGCTGCATACTTTTATCAATGCAAAATTAACCAAGATGAATACACTATTTTATTTTCACAAATAAATACATATTTATTTTATTCTAGCCTGCTAGACTCGTCACTTAGTCAAGCCGGACACATTTATTTTATTTTAGTCTGCTAGACTCATCAACTAGTCAAGCAAGACATGTTTCTTCTAGTCTGCTAGACTCATTAGCTAGTCAAGCAGGACAAGTCTTCAGTCAAGAGACTCATTGAGTAGGTTTCAATCGACTTAACATTAGTATTTTTTAATACTAGATTATTACATAAGACATCAAATGTCACAAATAGGGGGATATTAATTAGGGTTTTGGTCTGGAGGTCTACGATATGTGGTGCAGCAGTACGCTCACTAAAGAGAAGTTCTGGAAATGTCGATAGCAGTTGAGTAGAGGAGTGAGAGGTTGAGTAACTGACTATTCAACCTTAATCGAAGTGGAGAGCAGTTTTCAACACCTTCTCCACCTTCTCCACTTCACCACCACTACACCATCGACAGTTTCTTCCAAAGAAGAAGTCGAGTGGTTACAACAGCTATGGTATAAATAGATGTTCAACAAATTGAACTAAGAGGACAATTCATAGATAAATGTTTACGCAAGTCTGAACAACAAAGCAATTCTGAATTTCCTAGTCGACACTAAAGAACTTGGATATCCAATTGTTCATAGATATTCACTATGACCTCATTCTTCTCTCGATTCCCTCCCTAATACCAACCCTTCTCCTTCTCATTTTGTGAATGAAGCAAGACTGGATCGGCCATTGCTTGGTTTAGGCCAGAATTGTACAAATTGATCTCTCGAATCTAAACAAAGTGCTTCAACAACATAAATTTTTTAAGGATTGACGAATTGTCACCTGCTCACCCACTTTTCCCAAAATAGCCTTCAATTTATTTTTCCCCCACAAACATTTTGGCGACCACAATGGGAGATTAATCTCTCAGTTGTAAAGTCAATTCTTCGAATTTTAATTTCACAATGGTTGGCTTCAGACTAGATCTTACAATCACTAGTCCCAATCTTGACTCATATAATACCAGTAGTAATGCCACTGACGACGTTCCTTCTACAGTCAATAACGCCACCAATGACTTTCACTCTAATGGTGTAGCAAAAATCAGAGATACTCAAAATCCCACATCCCTCACCATGGCATAAGTCGAACAAAGATATGAGGTTATGTCAAGAATCCTAACAAGTCTAGAGCATTCACAAGGTTTTACCCTTGACTTCCTCCACCGTCTGACAGAAGAGAAGATCTAAGGTCTCTGGGTTTGGAAACTCCTCCCGAAACAAACGAGTCTTCTCCTCATCACATTAAGAGTTTCACTACTTGTGAAAAGCCAGTAGGTCAAGAAGCCACGTTCCTCATTGAAAGTTTGTGTGAACTTCTGTATTTTTCTAAAGAACAACGTGTAGTTATATTTGATGCTCTCAACCGTGATGCTTTTGACGCACATCTGACTCCATCCTCTCCATAGGTAGTAGAGATATCCATTGCATCTGATCCTCCCATAAACAATATCATTTTCACTGAAGAAGACATGATGACTGAAGAGGGTCATAATCGAGCTCTGTATGTCACTGCACACGTCAAAGATTTCGAATTCAATAAGGCTCTCATCGATATAGGCGCCGCTGCCAACATTATTCCTCTCAAAAGTCTCTGAACATCCAGAGTACAACAAAGCAAGATCGTGCATCACCCTATTATAATGAAAAACTTTGAAGGGAAGAGAACCAACACCTGTGGATATGTCTACTTGGATTTGAAAGTAGGACCTATTCAATCAAGGGGCAATTTTCACGTGATTGAGAAAGAGCCTGAGTATCATATGATCCTAGGACGGCCGTGGCTCCACGACAATAGAGTTTTCCCTTCAACCTACCATCAATGCATGAAGATTATGCTCAATGATAAGATTATATGCATATCAGAGTTTTCCCTTCAACCTACAGCACGCCACTACCTACTTGGGCGTCAATTGAGAAGGTCGACAGGCTATCATTCCCAACGCCGAAAGAAGATACCAAACTCTCAAAAACGTCCCTCATCAAGTTTTACTAAGAAGTATTCGTCAATTGCCAAAATACCAACTCACTCTCACACCAAGAGAGGATGCAACTTCATTACTAGCTATGATACTGAAGGAAGAGTCATTTACCTTCGTCGTCGATGTTAGCAATTAACAGGGAAAGCTACTAATGAGTCTTCCCGCCCAGAAGAATGCAATGTCATCAGATCGATGCAAGAAGAAGAAGAGGTACAAGATACGCCACGATAGCTGCAAGATGACACAGACTCGACAACGTATGAATTGGAGATGGTCAACATCGAGACAGAGGAAGTTCCGAGACCCATCTCGATTAGTTCAGCCTTATCACCAGATGAACGAACAAGACTTATAAAGATTCTAAAAGAATATCAAGATACGTTTGCCTGGACTTATGAAGAGATACCTGGACTAGATGACAAATTGGTTACTCATCATCTACATATCATCCATGGATCCAAGCCCGTCAAAAAACTACAGAGACAATTTCGACATAAAATAGAGGAACAAATCAAAGTTGAGATACAAAAGATGCTTACTGCCGGATTCATCAAACCTATTTAACATCCCACTTGGTTGGACAACGTCGTACCTTTAAAGAAGAAAAACTGTCAAATTAGATGTTGTATAGACTTTAAAAATTTGAATAAGTGTTGTCCCAAAAACGCTTTTCCTCTTCCAAACATCGATATGTTAGTCGATACTACTAGTGGCCATGGCATATTCTCTTTCATGGATGGTTATAGTGGGTACAATCATATTAATATGTATGAATATGATGCTAGTAAAACTATTTTCCGAACTTCTATCGGAAATTTTTACTATACTGTGATGCCCTTTGGTCTAAAGAATGCAGGTGCCACCTATCAACGTACCATGACTGCCATTTCCAATGACATAATGCACAAACAAGTAGAATATTACGTTGATGATGTGGTAGTCAAGTCCAAAACTCGAACAGACCACCTACAGGTGTTACGTCAAGTATTTGAAAGATGTCGAGAATATAAACTAAAGATGAACCCTCTGAAGTGCGCATTTGGCGTTTCATCTGGAAAATTTCTAGGGTTTCAAGTAACAGCAGAGGGGATCAAGGTGCTCCGACTAAGGCTCAGGCTATCACTACTATGCCTCCACCACAGACTGTCACCCAACTCAAGAGCTTATGATGTGTTTTAGAAATAATAGTAAAAAATTCGATACTCAGACTTGTAAAGATTTGATTTTTAAACCTAATTTTTAAGACTAAATATAAAGAAGATTAAATTAAAATTGATTTCAAATTATGGAAAGAACTGAGACTAAGGATTCCACCATTAGCCAATTTTTCAAGTGATTTTAACAATAATAATTATCTTGCAATTCATATTTTTCAATTTATTCAAAATATTGCCAAAGTTAGATTTTCAAAATATTAGTTATAAATCAAAAGTATGAGACATCAAAAGCTCTAAACTAAGCATGTCCCATCAAAAGAAAACACAACTAATTGATAAAAATCATTTTTTTAATTTTTATTAAAAGAAAATAATAATAAAATAATTATAAAACAAATTAATAAAATAAAAATATACCACTTTATTTTTGGAAAATGGCTTCCTCTGTAGCCTAAGAAATGGGGTTTAGCTCCTCATGTCAAACAACCTCTCAAAATACATGTTTATAGCTCAAAGTGCTTAAAAGAAGAGAAAAACAGAAGTAACACATAAAACAGATACGGATATAAGTGTTGCAGATACTGTTTTCTGTGTTGCTGAAGAGAGAAAATTACACAGAGAATAAAGTACGGTTCCTGAACGCAGTAGATTACGAAAGAAAAGGTGACAGAGTAAATGACAGTTTCCTGGTGTAGTCTGTTCTTCGTCGTCTTCTTCACAGTGTAATATTTTTTTCTTCTGAATTTTTTTCTCTGCCTCTGGATGGGATTTTCCTCTTTCTCTTTGCTTTATATAGGATTAGTAAACCCTAATAACCCTTGTTAACCGATAAGTACTCAAAGAAAAATCCAAAAAAAACTCCAAATCTCGTAAATCCAAATCAGAGTACAATTCTTTTTTTCCGGCGTGACTCGACTCTGCAGCTTGTTTCACGGCATGAAACTCTCACTGCAGACGTGTTTTAACTTGTTTTTACTGTCTCTTTACTTGGCTAACTCGAATTCACTTATAAATCCCTTAAAACTCTCTTCAAAACCAACACATGCTCTGTTTTACGCGTGCAGAGTTTCTTCCCGCCCTTTCTGGAATTTAAATTAAGAAGAGGGGTGCCCATAATCCAACTGGTGGGTGCCTTTATCAATTCTTCCAGGTGCCTTTAGTAATTTTTCTGGGTGCCTTTAACAACTTTTTGAGCCGATTTTTGCACAAATATTTATTTCTCAAAAATACCTACAAAGACATAAAAACCCATAATAAGTACAAAATCAAGCACTAATAGAATAGAGAATTGAGCACAATTTAGACACAAAAATGTGTCTATCAAATACCCCCAAACTTACTATTTGCAAGTCCTCGAGCAAATCTAATCTAGAAAATAAAATCCTAACTTACTTTCGCAGGAATCACGACTACATTTAGCATATGTAATAAGCCTTTGAAACCCCTAAGTGGCCTTGGCGGACGAGTTTTGTCTCGTGAGGGTTTACAAGAGGTACCCACAAAACCTTTACTCCATATCCTAGCTACCTGTGAACGATTGAGGGTAAACACTAAACAAGCTATTTAGTTGGCATACTAAATTCTTCGGCTATGTGAATCATTACCCTATATGAGTCCAATTGTTGTACACGAGTTTGCACTCAGCGTACTAAAATTTATATATAAGAAAACAAAGCTCTACTTAGATAGTCGTCCAACCACGATACTCAGAATCTATCAAAGTTCAATCACATGAATAGATTTAGAAGATGGATATAAACAAAATAAAGTTTGCGCGTGTTGACCAAGGTGAACGGTGTTTCCCATATATGTCTGAAGGTCAGACACTTCATTCCAGGATTAGCTCAGTTTGTCGCCTTATTCACTCTATTACTAAAGAAAATAGCAAGTTATATTTGGTATGTCGTTCAACAAGAATCATTTTATAAGATTCAACAACTACCGTTATCCCCAGCCGTGATGAGATCTTTGGTAGCACGACGACCTTTACTTATGTACACAACCTTTAGCGATGTTGCAATGAGAGCTCTTCTTTCTCAAGAAGATGATATGGGAGTTGAGTACCCGGTTTATTATATCAGTAATTCACTGAAGGATGCTAAACTTAGATATCCCAAAGCCGAAAAGGCATGCCTATCATTGTTTCACGCCATATAGAAACTTAGACATTACCTACTATCTAATAGAATGGTGTTGGTCGCTAAAGCTGATCCCATCAGATTCCTGCTATCAAAGCCGACTCTAATAGGAAGAATAACTAAGTGGTTACTTCAAATGTCGGAATTCGACATAGCTTGTGTCTCACCAAAAGAAATAAAGGGATATGCAGTGGCAGACTTACTAGCTACATTCCTAGGCGAAGACAACACTATGCTGCATGAAGATGTACCCGGAGAATTCCTAGAAATTTCTTTTATCAAAGAAGAAACATGGTTGTTATATTTTGATGGCTCCGCTACCCTAGTAACAACATAGGAGGAGCCGGTATAGTTCTAGTCTCTCCAGTTGGCGAAGTATTTTCTCACTCATTCAAACTGGACTTCGAGTGCACCAACAATTCAACAGAATATGAAGCCTTCCTGATAGGACTTTCGCTGGCCAAGCAAGCAAGAACGACACATCTGGAGATAAGAGATGATTCAAAGATAATAGTAAACCAGATGAATGCAGTATACTCTCTCAAGGAAGCAACATTGGCCCCTTTCAGAGCCGAATCTCAGAAGCTATTGACTTATTTTGCTGAAGCAACGATAGTTCACATTGGATGCACCAACAATAGACATGCTGACTGTCTAGCCACTTTAGCATCTAAGTTGCATTGAAGGACATGAGTAGGTCTTGATAGTCCAAAGGAGAACTATGTCATCAACTTGGATAATTGAATCTGAGAAAGCTCAAGCAAGTGACTGGAGAACGCCAATCATCAATGAACTCAACAGCCCACTTCTTCAAGGAGAAGTTAAACTTAAAAGCCCGAAGAACTTCTTCCTGCTTCATGGAATGCTATACTTCAGAAACTCAGATGGGTTATTGTCAAGATGCCTAGGAGATGAGGAAGCACAACAACAACCCCATTACGTGCATAAAGAAATATGTAGGCAGATTCTAGTAGTAACTCTCTATCGACGCCTCCAAAGGCTTGGGTACTACTGGCCAGACATGGAGACTCAATCTTGAACAGTGCAAGGTGCCTGCTCAAACTTTCAGACGTCGCCACATCAACTAGAAGCCTTGACTATTCACCATATTAGGGACTGGCGAGAACCATATGTCAAATACATTCGAGATAAATTTCTACCTTCGGATAAGAGAGAAGCAAGTAGGATAAAACATAAGGCCAAGAGATTTGTCTTTCATGAAGGAATCATGTACCGTAAGAGTTTTGGAGGAAACCTATTGCGATGCCTAGCCAACTCTGAAATTCTCGTGATGCTGAAAGAAGCACATGAAGGTGAATATCAAGGGAAGAAAAAAATATTTCTCAAGATTCATGAAAGATATTATTGGCCGACCATAGAAGATGACGCAGCTGCATTTGTCCAAAAATGTCATAAGTGTCAAGTTCATGGAAACCTCATCCATACGCCTTGCATTCCCCTTCATTCAATCAACTGTCTTTTACAGCTGGGTAATGGATATCATTGGTAAAATTAACCCGCCCTCATCTAAGCAACATGATTACATCATCAAAGTTACAGAGTATTTTACTAAATGGGTTGAAGATATTCCTCTCAAAAGTTCAAATGGAGAGACGATTGCAGCCTTCATCAAGGAACACATCATTTGCAGATTTGGTGTCCCCAAACATATTATTAAAAAAAATATCACGCCTTTTGACATTAAACAAGTCAGAAACCTGCTGCAAGGGTATGGTATCAGACATGTATTCTCTATCCATTATTATCCTTAAGGGAATAGACAAGCCGAGAGCAGCAACAGGACTTTGATCTGAATCCTTAGTCGGAAAATACACGACCACCCTAGGTCGTGGCATGATCAATTATTCAGGGCATTATGGGCATTATGGGCATATCAAACTGCACCTATGAGTTCCACCGGGCCATCACCCAATTCACCAGTCTATAGCGCTGACGCCATCCTCCCAACCGAGATCAAAATCCCATCATCTAGGTTTGCCACAACAAGTGGAGTTCAGTGGGATAA
The DNA here is from genome assembly GCA_023531435.1 of Papaver californicum. Taxonomy (NCBI): domain Eukaryota; kingdom Viridiplantae; phylum Streptophyta; class Magnoliopsida; order Ranunculales; family Papaveraceae; genus Papaver; species Papaver californicum. Next base: position 3,924,345 of record JAJJMC010005943.1, on the reverse strand, counting down.
AGATGAAATATCTAACTCCAGAATAGCAGAGTTGGACACTATTGAATCTAGGCGAGCCAGAGCTGAAGAGCATGCAGAGGCATATCACCGTAGAATTTCCAAAGCATACAACAAAGCAGTGAAGCCCAGAACATTCAATCCCAAACGGCCAAGAATATTCAACAGGACATGTCTGCTCCAAAATTTTCCCCTAAATGAGAAGGTCCATACATAGTTATTAAGGCAATGCCTAGTGGGTACTACAAAATCATCGTTGTCAATGGAGGTGTGCAAGGGATTATATCCAATAACAAGTGGCTCAAAGCATATTATGTTTAGATAAAGATTAATATCTCTTTCAGATATTATGTGTAGTTTCCCTTTTCTTTCAATTCCTTCAAAAGAGTAGTATCATGCATTGTCAACTCAAAAATCCAAACTAGATTTCATTAATCTAAAGAAAACTTACTTATATCCATGATCCAATCATTATTTTTTAATTACTACTTATTCAAAATAAAAACACCTAAATCAAAGCCTATTGCCTAGAATAAACCATCAAGCAATCAATAATATCTCTTGTACAACATCTCAATTCTCTTTTGGAACCGCTCAGTACTAGCTTTCAAACCATGAATAAACTCCTCAATCTTGCTGATTCTTTCTCTTGAGTCCTCTCCTCTTCCATAATAGCTCTTGAAGCAGGAATAATGTTAGCTATGATACCCGCACCATAATGACATCTAATTGCTGACAAAGCCAACCTACATTAAACTCCAAGGCTTCACAAGTAGACAAAAGGTCTTCCCATCTCTGGATAGAAGAGTTCGTGACGTCATGAAGAGTTATATTTTCCATTTCATCAATCATAGGGAGAAAATACTGCACTGTAGATACCAAAGCAGAGGTACAATATTGTACCAATCTTCTAGTTGCAATATGACTATATTTCTTCTAGATTCCAGTGAAGTCAGCATATTGATTTGATACAAGGAATCCTCCCACAATTTGGAGCTCAGTCGACGAAGACTTCATCTTAATTGCAAAAGGTAAACCTGCTTCAGGATACTCGTAGATAGTAATTCCTAAGTCAGCATCTGCCAAGTTAGTTATGGAGGTGGTACGAGTAACAAAAGGTAAACTTGCTTCAGGATACTCATAGACAATAATTCCTAAGTCAGCATCTGCCAAGTTAGTTATGGAGATTTCTTAGGCACATTCTCATCAATCACCAGCACAGATGATCCTCTGGCGCGACTCGTGCTACCACTCTGAAATAAAAACAAGGATCTGCATGAAACTAAGATAACAGAAAATGTACACAATCAAGCAAGGGAGAAGGATAAAGAAATTACTAGGATAACACTTTTATCAACCTTGTTGACTTTAACAGGTGGAGGCGGTGGATCTCCCTGTGATTCTAAATTTCTCCCGCTCTAGAAAAAATAACAAGAGATTTTGTCAGTCATCAATCTCCATAAGAAATGCATATACTTCAAGATAAGGAGTTGACAAGTCTTACAGAACTCAAAATGCAAGCCTTACGCTTAACATAAGAGCCTCCTCGAGATGAAGATGAGTCACTTCGATCAGACATGGTGAAAGAGAAGTGGTTTGAATGAAGTATTTAGAGGAACATAAGCGATGGAGATAATCTACTTGGTCTTTCAAACATATATACACGAATTCAAACCCTAAATTTTGAAATTTTAAAAACCTGGAGCGTACCAAACCCTATCCCAGAATACCAGGGCCAAGGGTTGATATGGTCAATGCTTGGAATTAAAAACCCTAAGCGCCGGATCTTTACAATGAATATTGTTGAGCTTCAATCTACATCTTAGCCGAAGTAGACTTACCATATTTTCCAGAAAGGATCAACGTTAGGTATAAGCACGTCTATCTACGCTAACTTCAGAGTCATATTCATCTGCTTACAACTAAGCAATGCCTGCTCGATAAATTTTGAACCTTGCTCTATTATGACTATCTCAGATGGTTTTCCAGCTTGTTCACTTACAATAAAACTACGCATTCATTCATATAGGTTTTTCATTTATTCAATTAGAATCATAAAGAAGATAAGGGAGATACGTAATGAAAGATTATTGTTCAAAAGTCTCTGTTTAATACACGCTGGAGTAACATCCACAAATTATAAAAAGCAAGAATGCGTAAATAAATAAGAAGCATAATAGTCAGAGACTTAAGGATCAAGATCAGGCGCGGTCACTTGTAGAGTTATCACTTTCACGGTCGCTTGGATACTTCTCAAATTCCGCTTCAACATCCTTCTGAGAAATTTCTTTAAAGGGAAGTTCATCTATATCAGAATCCAGGACAACGACGTCAACTCGAACTGGGTCTTTCTGTTCAACCTCGAGTTTCGTTTTCCCAGTTCGGCACCGTTTCTGACAAGCAACAAGTCTTTCATCCTCAGCATTTCTTTGTTGAGATTCTTCATCATGCCTCCATTTTTCTTCCATGCTCACTGAAACCAAGAAAACATGAACACGTTCGTATACTAGGCTTAGATGTTTGAGGGACATACTGCGTATTGCTTGTCTAGCTTCATAAAAGGGACAATCCAGCTTGGAGTGTACTTCTACGAAGATGGTATTATTCTTGTCCTTCTTTTATAAGGAATCGAGATCACAACTACAATCTGAAATCACCATTACAAGATACGATTAAAGTACATGTAAGAAGAATCACAGAACAGAAGATTAACAAAGTCTGCAAAGGAGAAATTAGGGTTTAGAGATATCATCTGTCTCAAACCTTCGCATGAGCTATATTTATAAAGATTTTGATCAAATCTTGGTCGAAACCCTAGCTTACCACTGATGAGGGAAATATCTTCCTTGAATAGTTGAGACAAATTGGCAAAGTCTGTGCAATTAGACAACAATGAAAGCTAGGGTTACAAAGTGTTGATACAGTCAATGTCATTAACAAAGGAATAACAAGTTCATATGGCCTACTTATATGGTATTACCAGTAACAAAGCTGATGGTCGAGACGATGCTAGCAACAATACAAGAAGTAGTCGTTCCTACAAGAGAAGAGGCCGTTAAGGCAGGAACAAAGGATAAAGTTCACGTAAACTCTCACTCGTAAAAAAAAATTCGCGTGAAGAAGCATTCACGTTTAGAAAGGGGTTTTGATTTAAACCCTAATTCTGCCTACAAACAAAAGAAAAGGGAAAATCTACCCTACCAGATGGAAAGTGTTGTGGCTGATATTCTCGTGAGAACAAATGATTTAAATAAGTTCACAAAAAATTAGGGTTTCAAAGATGTGGCCAGCAAAGGAGGGAGGAAATTTTTTACTTAAAGTACTGACGCTGGAAGAAGGGATGGCACTCTTGTGCGTAAACAAAATTGACATCGTCCAATCAGGATATTATTCGTCTGTACTATTGACCTATGTCCACTGGCTTGTTCGACCAAGCAATTCAAGTCCGAAATAAACTTGTCTGCCCTAATTCTCGATATGACTTTTAGCTTTGACTTTCAACCCTACCAAGTTGATCCTAGCCTCCCTCCATTCGTTCGCCCTAGCTTCCCTCATCTGTTCGCTCCACCAATTTACCCTAGTCTGCTCAACCATCCATCTATCTAAACTCAAGCTTCAATCAAATTAACCTCGCCTCTTGCCCAACTACAAACCCAAACACGAGTGACCAGTTTACTGATTCACGTGTTTAACTTCGATTGAAGTCACCAGCCTAATCCGATTCAACTTGTGTGTTCAGCTTCAATTGGATTTTGTTCGTACCACTCACGTCCAAGGCGAGTTCGTCCACTCCAACTACATATGGTTCTCTGCCTACAACAACAAGATATGCACATGCCTATTAACTCCATTGAATACAATAATCGATGGATATTATTGCTCACGCTCTCTACTTCACTTGAATCCTTCAACAGTCAAGACGTGTTTGTCCAAGCTTGAATATTCACTTCAACTTCAAAGTAGCAGGATATGTTTGTCTACTTCAGCTTCAAGTCACATCAAACAAGCTTGTCCGCCTCTGTTTTGAAAGTTGAACGACTCCAACATAACTCACTGGTTCATTAACTCGAACCCTAAAAAAAAATCACCAGGGCAACTTCGATTCAGTTACACGTCAGGCTTCAATCAGAGCCTGTTCGTTCACCTCAAATCTGGACGCACCCCTTGCCTCAACATCGATAAAGTACTCACACGCCTAGTAGCAAACTGCGTGTGTCCAACCAACATCAAAAACCTTGCTTTTCTATCAAATTACTATTAATGAAATCAAGACGCTCTTCTATGCTTGCTTATTCAAAAACTGAAGGCGACTATCATTCCTCTGATAATATCTAACTATTGAACTATCAGGTTATTTTCATTTATTTTATCTTCCAGACCACCATCTAATGTTTATCACGCAACATTACTCGTTTCGTGCTAAGCAGGGGACTTAATGTAGATGATGGGTTTTTGACAAGGATAAAATAGTAAATTATCTCTTAAGACTCTAGCCTGGAAATACTGAACTTTTAAAATTATGAAAAAGAATTCTCGGGTAGACGCTTATCCCTACTCTATCTCAGGCGCATATCCCTGACCTCTCTCTCTATGTGTCTGGCCAACATATATGATTTTAAATTGATGAATTTAATCAATATTCATCACCATACAAAATTCATTAGAACAACACTGGCGCACACGACAAGTTTCCCAGATGTTCTATGATTTTACATAAAATCTCTTAGGCTCCTAGATGTATTGCACACAAATATAAAGTAATTTGAGTATTATTTTCGGCTGTTATATTCCACAGTTAAATCCCAAAATTACTTACGTTAATATTTATGTTCAAATTGAACAATAATAACCTATTAAAATAATATATATTTATTTAATTGATTAAAGTACCACAGCTGTGCTTAAATTAAATAAAACATGACTTTGTAGATTCTATTAGCTAAAAATCCTACTCGTTGCATGGATCCTTTGTTTAAAGAGACAACCACTGCAAACGAATGAAAAGAATTTGAATTGAGATTTTAAACGCTTCGCATCACTTATAAATGTGTCAAAAGCGTATCAAAAATGTCGAAACCCTAGTTAGGGTTTGAGAATAAAAACCGCAATGCTTAAGACGTTGCAAAATACGTATCAAACGTCCAAACCCTAATTATTTTGAAAATAAATGCGCAACACTTACAAAAGTTGTAAAAGTGTGAGAAAAAACATTCTTTTAAATTTAATTAATTAAGGTTTGAAAACAGTTTTGCAACAATTATAAGTGTTGCAAAAAACATAATCTTAAACCCTAGTTTTTACACACGTCTAGCTTTCTAGCCTCTAGTGTTCACGCGTCCTGCTCCTTTAAAGTCAAGCTTGCACGCCTACTTAAAGCCAAGCATGGACATCATGCTCTTCCCTAAAATTCTAAAATTTACTCTTTATCCACTGTTCCACCGTAAGACTTTCCCTTAGGGACTTATTTAGCATTTAGAGCAACAATAGATAGATATTGGTTGCTGCTAGCTAGAAGTAAGTCTTCATTTACAACTACTGCCAACCAAATGCACTCTTCAATGTATTATTCATCGGCTCATGTAATATGCACTCATATATTTATCAACTGAACATCCTTTTATTCCTCTTTTTACAAAGAACAAACAAAGAAGTATAAAAAAAACAGAAAATCTCATCTAACATTTGCAATCAAGCAATCTGTGTTTCACACGAACGACATTTCTCAACGGACACCATTTTCTTTTCCTAATATTATGATTTATCAGTTAAAAGTTACATCTACCCCACATCTAAACTGCACTTAAAACTTTCTGTTTTCTGTCACTGTATAGAGACCATAATTGTCCACGAACTCTTTCCTCTCCTAATTTATTTCTGCTCGAGTGTAGAGACTACTGTAAATTCCTTTTCTTTCGTCTCTGCCAAAATGCGACTTATAAGATCAAAAGGAAGCCTTTTACGCACAATATCTTCCAATGTAATAGTAATCTTAATTGCCGTGATCTTACTGATTGTGAATAATAACAACGTGGATGTAGCGAAAGCAGAAGATCCTTATAGATACTTCACATGGACAGTAAGTTATGGAGACATATATCCTCTTGGTGTTCGTCAACAAGTAATTTGATTAATCTTCTTAACTCATGAGTCAATCAATATACACTTGTTTTCTGTATTGATAGTTAATATTAAGTTTAAGTTGTGCAATATAACAGGGGATACTAATCAATGGTGCATTTCCTGGTCCTGAAATCTACTGCAATACTAGTGATAATCTCGTAATCAACATCATCAATTTGTTACCTGAACCTTTCCTCATCTCTTGGTAGGCATATTCATTTCTCTATTCATTTGACTAGTAACTTCCTCCCCTAAATGCCTGGATCTGTAACTACCATGTGCCACCTGGTTATATATTATCTCTAGTGGGCCCAGGGTAATTTTAGCAGTTAGGCTTGCATTCAGAATTTTGCTTTTGTAAATTGTAGTGTTTATTTTTTTTTGTTTATGGGATTTGAAAATACTACGTTAATAGGAATGGAATACAACAGAGAAGGAATTCATGGGAAGATGGAGTTTATGGAACTAACTGTCCAATTCCTTCTGGGACGAATTTTACTTACAATCTTCAAGTTAAAGATCAAATTGGTAGTTTCTTCTACTTCTCTTCTTTTGCTTTCCATAAGGCAGCCGGTGGATACGGAGCCATTAGAATCCTCAGTAGACCAAAAATTCCTGTTCCCTTCGCGGAACCAGCAGGAGATTTTACCCTTCTTATCGGAGATTGGTACAGTTATGATCACACGGTAATTATTCGAGACTCATGCGTAAATTCATTTTGGTTTTCACCTGTGAAGTTAAGAACTAAATTTGAGTATACAGCGACATCTGATGACAGAACATTTGTTTTGCTATTTGTATGTATAGCATTTGAAGGCAGTTCTTGATGGTGGTACTAAGCTAGGATTACCTAATGGAGTTCTCATAATGGCCGTGGACTTAATGGTCAATCATTTACGGTGGAGCAAGGTATAACATCTGGACTTTGATCTCATAAGTGTGTCCTCGTAAAACTATGTATAAAACTAATTTCAAAACATGAGTTACAAAACATCATAAGACTGCTGGGAACTGTGGGAAGGGACTCTCACTCCACACGCTGGATGTGTTCTTTCTGCCGGATAGAGTACTTTGTCCTCCGACTAAGGGGATCGTACTTTTGACTATGGGATTTAAAATTTTTGCGCTCTACCACTGAACAAAATCGACTTTGTCCGTAAGATCCTTTAGTAGAAACAGAGATTTTATTAATGCTTCACGTTTTTCTTAATGAATAGAAAACATAAAATAGGTTAACTTATATAGAAAGGAGTTAACCTGGGAGAAACCCTAATACAAAATATATGGGTATTATGAGGTGGCATGGACACCTGGTTTGACCGGCTGATTGGATGGTTCAACACCTTTATCACAAGTCACAACAGATAACTGGGCAACGGTGTTGGTCGTCACTATAAGAAAAATTGTGAAAGGGAAGGGATATTCATGTAGCCTTGAATCTTATGCCCAACAGAGCCAAAGTAGGACATCTTGGGTCTACATTCGTAAGGGATGTGTAATAAGTAATTGAAATACCATTTGTCTTACAAAGTTAATTAGAATCATCTTTGCGAACTTCATGTTCCAACAAACAACATATTCAGTCAATTTTTTATCAAGAAACAAGAAATCTAAACTGTGGCAGCTAAAAGAATTCCTAATGCTACAGAAATCAAGCCGTTTGAACCTAATGACATGGTTTTTGTGGTACAGGGAAAACTTACAGGTTTCGGATATCAAATGTGGGATTGCAAAGCACACTGAATTTCCGGATAGAGGATCACAGTATGAAGTTAGTAGAAGTTGAAGGAACCCACACACAACAATCTACCTATTTATCTATTGAAATTCATGTTGGACAGTCTTATTCCGTTCTTGTTAAGGCTGATCAGTCTGCTAAAGATTATTACATTGCTGTCTCAACTCGTTTCGTCAGCACCGTCCTAACAAGCACAGCTTTTCTTCATTATGCAAATTCTGTTACTCCTGCGACTGGTTCTCCACCTCTTGGCCCTATTTCTCAATATGATTGGTCCCTCAACCAAGCGTGCAGTATCTTGTATGTATCACTTTAATCCTAAACCCAATAACTATATCAAAAAAGCAAAAAACTTGCCGACTAAACGGAAATAAACATATGACTTGACTCGTTCAGTATAAGCCGTAAATGACATGGCTACCGATTGGTGCCCACATTGCCCTGCCCTGATCGATGTTCTGATGATTCTGATGATCTGTGAGATGAGTAGAACATGCCCTTTTGCTGGCTGGCACTACTGATTTCAAAAAGTTAATTCATGTGCGCTGAGTTAATTAGCTGATGAGTAATGTCAGTAATCTTGTTGTGTGTATCCAGGACCAACCTCAGCGCGAGTGGACCACGACCAAACCCACAAGGCTCATATCACTACGGTTCAATCAGTGTCACTCGAACTATTAGACTCTCTAGTTCTGCCGGTTTTATTGACGGCAGGCAACGGTTTGCAGTTAATAGTGTATCGTTTGTACCTGGCGATACCCCTCTAAAGCTTGCTGATCACTTCAACATCCTAGACGTTTTTCGCTTGGGGAGTATACTTGACTACCCACCAGAAGGTGTAATGCACCAGGACACATCAGTCATGGCTGCTGATTATAGATCATTCATTGAGATTATATTTGAGAACCATGAAGATAGTGTCCAGACTTGGCACCTTGACGGCCATTCTTTCTTTGTTGTCGGGTAAGCACGGTCCCAATACATCGAATGAGAACCTTTAATGCATGGATCCATACTTAATTTGCATATTTTTTGTGGTGTCACAGAATGGATGGAGGATTATGGTCGCCATCTAGTAGAAGACTGTACAATCTTAAAGATGCAGTTTGGCGTTGTACCACTCAGGTTTATCCAAGTTCATGGACATCAGTATACGTTTCCCTTGATAATGTTGGGATGTGGAACTTGAGAACAGAGTTTTGGGCTCGGCAATACCTGGGACAACAATTTTATTTACGTGTTTATTCACCAGTTGAATCAACAAGAGACGAGTATCCCATCCCTAAGAATACTCTTCTATGTGGCCGTGCAACTAAATGAAGCGCATTTAAAACAATATCATCGACAATTAGGTTTTTTTCACCGGTTCTGTACGATATACAATTACTTTTCTGCATAATCATTAGGATTACGAATATATTTGACTCATTGTCTGATATTTCATGCTTGGGTTAAATCCTTTGATGGGGTATGCTTAGAATAGCCAGGTATTATTTGTGAACCTATATTTAGTTTCGTATAATTTTCTCGCTAACACAATTTGATGATGCATGCTTGGGTTTAGTCTTTTGATGTGTCATGCTTAGAGTGTCCCACTGATATTTGCGACTCTAAAACACATAATATGTGATGTCGATAGAACGGACAATATTTAAATATTCGGGAGTTATGTTTCATTTCAGTAATTGAATATAAATACTGGTGGATACTAAAACTCTGGTTACTGATTCTCCCATTTGATTTATTTAGTTTAGTTTAGTTTTAGTTTTAGTTTTATTTTTATTTATTTCCTTCTTAATTCTAAAATTCCAAAAATATCATTTCTGGTTATTCGATTAGGAATATTGATTACAGTATTTTCCAGCTCTCTATGGGTTC